>JAUZNC010014916.1:0-15785 GCA_034780395.1 Vannuccia rotundouncinata | reverse complement strand
TTGTATATCATTCATCAATTAACCTGCGAAGATATTCTTATCAATCTTAAGTCTATGATTAGAGCCGGGTTTGAAAATAAAGGGATCATCAAGTTTTACACGGTGGCTAAGAAGCATACTTGAGTTTAGACTCCCACCCCGGTATGGCACTGCGATTATTCAAGAACAGTTAAGTGCATCGAATCTATCAAAAGACGTTTCTTGAAAATGGTGGACGCAATACCCAGCGAACACAATTATAGCTATGATGAATTACTTTTTAAATACTCAATGGTGAAAATCTATAATAATATTACTTGAAAAAGGTTTTTTTAACTTGCGTAATTTTTGTTTATAAGAGTTGGGTAGGACAATTATCGCATAATATAATTGGTATGGGAACGGCCCAAATCGGGGGTAATTTGAAACACTAAATACATTTCGTATTTACCGAGAACAGGTTATAATTTATATTTTAATCTGGATTATAAGTGGCTTTATCTGGGTTTAAAACTTTTAGTATGTAAAGACCTGTTTCAAGTTCCCCCATTTTACGGTACTCTAAAATGAAGTTAATTTCTACTCTTCATCGTTGATCTAATAATATCTGTGTTAGAATTAACAATATTTATAACATTTGACTTCTTGATTTCACTTTCAGTACAGGATATTGTACAACAATTGAGTCACTTTGTGGATACTCTGAAGAATTACTACCGTGACTGCTTCACTGCCCTTCAAGCCGCGCAGATCTTTCCCATTGAACTCGACCTCAACGTGTCTACCTTCTGTGTACCCCAACCCCTCGACCACGAGGAGGGCGGTGAGGAAAGGACCAATCAGGAGGGGAGAGGGGAGGACGCCAATGCCCAATGTACCTACACCTTTCTGGACAATGTTGACACACCTGGAGGAGACATGGGTAGAGCGCGGGATGATGACGATGACGATTGTCTGTTGTTGGGCGACCTGACAGGTCCCCCTGATGAACCATTGAGTAAGCATAGTTGTAGCTTTAAGAATGGTTTATGTTGAAAAAATTGTAAAAATCGAAGAAAACTATTTTTTAAGGCAGTTCAAAGTTATAAATTATTTTTTCAAAACTTTGGATGATGCTTATAGTGTTACTATGACTTGTGTGATCTCCATTTTCTTTGTTGCTATGCAGACGACTTAGAAACAGCCAATAAGAACTACTGCAACTCCTCTGGGCTGGCATCAACCGGATTGGACCAATTCGAATTGATGTCCGAGTTTAATCAACTTCAATTGGCTGAACAGCAGGACAGGGAGAAAACGGCTCCCTTGCTCAGTGCTGATGGTAGCTTTCAATTGGCAGACTTTTTGAATTAATTTGAGGGACAAGTGCCTCCTATATCCACTAATTGTTCATGACGTCACACTGTGATTTGTTTATATTATACGAGCAATATTTCTTTCATTTCCAATTTATACAATTCCGAATTTCAAGCCCATATTATTTGTAGCACTTATTGGTTGAAGACAATATTGTAAAACGTAGTTTTGTATTTTATTGTTATACATTAAGTTTGAAATATCCACTTACAAATGCATCTCATGACAAACATATTTTTCTTAAATGGTGTAAATATTTTAATACCGTATTATTGAGTAGTGTTTGGTCAATATAAAATCGTTATCACAATGTAACTTTCTGAAGGACAAATAGCACATTAGAAAATTTCTCGTCAATTTATCTAAACTATTTAAAAGTCGTAAATTTATATATCGTAATGTTTATTGTATTCCATATTAATTTATTACTATTCGAGTTCTGTAAAGTTTATAAAGTCGAATGAATTATACTATTGCACAACTAAAACTGTTGCTAAGCATTGCTTTTACCTATATTTTGAACATTAGTATAACATATTAGGAAGAATTATAAAAATGTGTGTTTTCAGACCTCCCTTTCTAATTATTTCAATTCTTATGAAACTAGCTCAATTGCTTAAGTACCACATCATCGATAATTCTCAGTCGCAATTTTCCAATGAAATAAATGTTAAACAAGATCTTTAAAAAGTGTGAAGCACGTGAGTCTAGGCTTATTATTTGCAATTCATTATTTTAATAAATCAGCAAAAATCTTCGCAACAGTTTATTAGTGTTTGAAGATCTTAACAAAAGGCATTATCCTGAAATGAGACTTTAATTATTTTTCTCCATGCTAAGTATTTAATTCAACTAAATAATACTCAACTTCTTCACCTCCAACAACTTTTGTTTCATTCCTATTGGTTGAATTACTAGTTGTATGTAGACCTCATAGTTATACTGTTTGCATTTATGTTAATAAAAATATTGTTTTCAGAAAGTCATTGATTGTTTTTGCTTTTTATTTTTCATGGACAAGCTTTTTTAGAAGATTAAAGGAAGGCTTTAGAAATAAAAGAAAGTATTTTTATGTGTTCAGTGTGATGTTTACTCTATTATAATTTCATGGAAGAAGGCTTAATACCAAAAACTTAGCTAAATAATTTCAGATAATTTTTTCTCTTCAAACTTTCGATAAAATGATATTTTTGTATTTTTTTAAATTGTATTGAAGAATATTTGATTTACCATTTACTCAATTATCTACTTGAAAGTTAGTTTGGACTAGCAAAGTTTCAAACACAATTTGTAGACATACATGCATCCCTCAAAAAATAGCAGTTAGCTAAGCGAGCTGAGGGTTTAATTAATAATACATTTAATAAAGGTCGTTTCGTAAAAAAAATCGTATTTGCATGCATAGATAATATATATAAGTACATTTTTAATATTTAATTCAAAATTGATTGTTATTTTAATTTATATAGATTAAGATTTGGAGAATACAATTAAATGTAAAATACTATGATATGCTTAATAATTATTTCTATGGATTTATTTATGTTTAAATCAAAAAATTATATAAATTATGAAGAAGAAACTGAATTAAAAACCTTAAAAAATATTTTAATACTGATAGACGCAGGTTATATTCCAGCTATAGATTGCAAATTTATTTTCTTCAATACACAAGACGTGTTATTTTTAATCACAAGTTTGTTTTATGCGTAATGTTTTGGGGAAAAGAATGTCTATTGACTGTTAATTTTGCATTCCTCGTGTATTTACTTTTATTTATCATTCTTCTGAGTTCAAGTGCTGTATAAACATTTTATAAAAATATACCTATGATTATTAAATATAGAATAACAAATATAATAAGAGAATATATAAACTAGCGCAATTATGTAAAAATTTATTTATATATAAAAATCAAAACAGTCCGTATATTTAAGTAAACTAGTAATTATACCCATGGATTACGTTTTACAGTTTTATTGAATACATAATTTAAATAATATATGCAAAAGAAGAAAGTTATGATATAGTTATAGATATACAAAATACCCACATATTAATAATAGATATAAATAATCGAATAATAAGTTTGAAATATATAGTTTTGATTGGAACACGAATTTAATAACAAAATATTATTTACTAATACTTTTAGAAAAAGTAAACTGGGAAGGCACGAATAAATTTTTAAGTACAATTTCTAACACATAATTGGCCTCCAGTAAATGTCCTTTAGTCAATAAAATGTCTCGTTGGATAATGTAGTAGATTGCTATGAAAACAATTTATCCGTGGTGCAAGACAAATTAAATATGGCACAAAGGTTAACGTAAAGATAAATTGTCTAAACAATATATAAATAAAATTTGTTTAGAATATATAGCGTATAAGAGGTAAAATATAATTGGCTTATAATTATGTGAATCGAGCGAGTAATGCCGTAACAGATAGCTCGCGCAATAAAAACAACACCATAGAAACAAACCACTACACAATGAAAGATAACAGTTAGCTATAAAAACAGTATACTATACATAAAAGAACTTAGTAGATCATAAATATAAACAAATACAGTTTTGGTTAAAATCTAACAGAAATTTAAATAATTTTAAACCATGCGATTAGGATTATATAAAATTTTAGTAAACTGACCTTCATTCTATGTCAAGTAAATAATTTGTAATTTGGTTACAAGTGATTTAAAAATTACAACTGATCTAAGTAATTTTACTTAGATAAAACTCATAATTGAGATAGTTCGGTCTCATTTTTTTCCTCGTCCGTAACATTGAATTTAACTCTGGTTTCATGTGGCGAGGTTGAGGCTCCAGGAATAGTTCCATCGTTTTCGACTGGACCATTGCACGAAGCCGGCTTGCGTTTTTTTCTGAGAAAAGCATTCTTGGCGTTCATGGTAGCTTGCAGTTGAAGCATAAAATCCGGCCTTTTTAAATCATCTTCAAGTCGCGGCAAATCGTCTTCTAAGGTTCGAGAAATTTGTAAACGCGGTTCGTGTGGAAATTGAAGGATATCATGAAATTGCTTGACGTTCACAGGTTGGTCATCATGATCATCCCGACTTTGAAGTTGACTGGCTTCTTCTGAGGTTTGGATCTTTTTCATTAAATCGAACCACTTATTTCGTTGTTTGTTATCGATCGCGGGTGGTATTGCTGACTCATGACTATCTTGACGATGTATTCGTTCATTCTGCCACTGGTGCAACAATCGATCCCGCAACAATTCAGGAATCCTGGAGAGGTTCTGTGAACAGTCAGCCGACGGCATTGTGGTTGCAATGTGCATTTGCATGTTTATTTTTTCAAACACTTTGAGTATTTTGTCATGCGAGGGGTCGCGTTGGAGAATGTGACAGATATAGCGTTGGTTGAACTTTTTCCATTTCTCCATGAGTTGATTATGGCCCGAATTGCCAACTACGCCTTCCATGCCAGCCATCAAATGGCTGGCGATAGATAGATGCATTTCAGTGAAAAGACTGAGTTTTGTGTCGGCTTGAAGTCGTATCTTTAGTAAGCGAACAATCGGCTTCATTGTGAGTCCCATGACAACAACTGTAAAGAGAATTACAAACAAGGTAGTGGTTACGAGTTCATCCCTCGACAAACCTGGTGAATTTACGATTAAGCCCGGAGTTATCAACGAAACTAACGAGAAAGCAACAGCGCCTCGTAATCCACCATAGACAAGAACAAAACCTTCGGTCCATGAGATAGTTCGAACTCCCCATTTCGCTTTGTTTACTATAAACGTGAGCAAAAGGGTAACTAAACCTCGCGCAAACAAGCACAGTGCCAATGTCCAAAAGGAAAACCCAGTGTGCCATTTTAACGTGCCCATCACTAATTCAATACCCAGAAATAAGAAGATTATCGCATCTGCTATGGAGGACAACATTTTTGCCACTCGCTTCACAACAATTAACGAGCGTCGAGATATGTTTTCGAAGGCATAACCAGCCTGGACCAGGCCGCATCCAATCATAGCAATTAAACCGGACCAACTCACAATGTCACCTATTATGTAGGCAAAATAGCCCATTGAGATAATAATCATTGGTTCCAGAACGCGTGAGGAAGTTGTGAATCTGGTTATAAAAGCACAGATGGCTCCCACGACAACACCAATTAGGAGACCTCCTAACGAGACGGTAAAAAACGAAGCTATTCCCATACCGACGTCTCCAAAACTTATCTCACTAGACAAGCCTATTAACTTTTTGACTACATTGTAAATAACTATAGTGACCGCGTCATTGAAAAGAGACTCTCCAAACACAATAAAATAGAGGGTGTGGTCGACGCCAATGTCTTCAAAGATGGCTAAAACCGCGACTGGGTCTACAGCGACTATAAGAGAACTGAACAGCAGACAGTGCCAAAAGTCTAAATTAATTGAAGGCAGCCCCATTATGTTTGCTTTGCTTACTAGCCAAAGACCCCCACCGACAATGACAAAGTTCAATATGGTCCCAACTACTGCAAACAGTAATACCGGGCCAAGACTTCCGGCAAAGTTTCGATTGAATAGACTATACGAGGCCTCGAGAATAATTGGCGGTAGCAAGTAGTTGAAGAAGATTTCTGAGTCTAGGCGCCACTGGGAGCCACCTATAACTTCGGTTTTGATTATAAATCCAAAACATATTCCCAAAATTATGAGAATACAGGACTCTGGAACATAAGAGGATATGAAAGTTATTTTGTGATACACCAATTTTGTGATCATAAGTAGTATAATGAACACGGTGATTGTGAAGTGGATTTCATAATGATAAAATTTCCATTCAGCCAGCCGAATTCCCTTCTTCGTAGAGTTCACAGCTTCAGATGATCCCAGGGCAGGAATGGAACAAAGGAATGTCATAAGCAGAGGAATAAAAATCAGGGCCATTCTCGAAAACATCTCGAAAATTTCTTAATCTCTGAAAATAATATAAATTAGGATCCATGTAATAGCCACAATTTTTAAATAATATCATTATTTTCATAATCAGAAAATTCATATATTCCCAGATCTTTTATTCGAGTTTGATGATTATAATGTTAATTGTAACGATTGAGTATAATTAAACAAATTTCCAATATAAATTATGCTTTTTGTAGTAAATTAATCTAATTAGGTATTTTTGTTTTATAAAATGGAAAAGTGTTTCGCGTTTTGTTTTCCATTGATGAATATACTATGCAAGTCTAGATTGAAATGGGAAAGATAAATTGAAACATAGAATTGTAGAGTTCCGTTTTATAACAGAGACAGAAATCACATTTATAAAATAGTCTTACAATAAAGCATTACATTCAAATTAATCTTAATAATAAAAAATACTATCATATGAAAATGGAAAGTGTTAATCGGAATCCGGAAATAAGTGATTTATAAGGAGAGCACATAATTATATATTGTGAATGGAAAAAGGGAAAAAGACGTTTCAAAAACACTCAAAGTGCAAATTTGATGTTTAATAAATATAACAGGAAGAGACAAATTATGTGGAAGAAAAAAATGGAATATCTATTTGAATTATGTTTATAATTAATTGTTTATAATTCTGGATCTTTTCTGATATCGCTGATCAACAGAAATTGTTGAACTACAAAATTCTAAATGAACAAATCATAAATTTATCACATATAAAATTGATATAACTCTATTAGAACTCTGCTATAAAATAATTAAATATACTGTCATATAAAACATAATACACTGAATTAATAGCCATAACTATAGTCATATGAAAATCGACAATCCATTTCCATTTCATAAGTTCCGGACCAAATTGAAACTGTATATATTGGCTAAGTGACGAGTTACAAACATGATAGACCACTAGTAGCGAGAATTGGCGAGTGTTACAAAAAGCCTAGATTGATACTTATTGAATGAAATTGCTCTCAAAACATGACATGTTTTATTCTTTATAATATATTGTAACTGTTAGACCTTTATAACTGTTATTGTGTTTTTAAACCATTGTAAACTATTGCGCATTGATAAATACATTATACAGTCCATTCTAACCATACTTAATTCTGTGGAATATATTTACCTAACTAGAGATTGCCTAACATAATTTATAATAATTTGATTTTTCCATTAATGTTACAGTGTATATAATTCTCACCTTACACGTGACAACGTTTTACTGGTAAAAAACTGAAATTGCATTATTTAAAAAAAATTATTCTTTACTATATTTATAAAACTTATAAAGAATATATTACAAGAATGAATTTGGTACTTGATAAATTTCACATATGATGAGAAATGGTTGCAAACCTTACAAAGTTTCTTACTTTATTTAAAATTCAATTCTTGATACAATTCTTGATACAGGGTCCAATAAAACTACATCATTGTAATATTTACTCAAATAGATAAATGAATGGAATTAACCCTTTTTTGGGATAATTTTATAGTAAAATAAGCTGCAACTACATATGTGCAGCTTATTTCAATCAGTTTTATTATCGAAACAAAATTTCAAAGACGTATCTAATTGTTTGATTTTATTGCATATATAATATTATATAAAAATAATTATTAAAATTATAACTTATCTACCATTTTGTGAAATCTATAAAAAAAATTATTGATAAAATATATGGGTATGGTTAAATTTGTTTTGTATGTATTATTAATCCTCAGAGATTAATTATTTGGGATTAAGTTATAACAGGGTGCAAAAAACTGCTTTAGTGGGTTATTATAAAAATTAATTTCACGAAATCCAGCTAGTTATATGAAGTTGGAGTGTGTTACAATAGGCCTAAATTAATATTGAATGGAATAGAGTTATAATCGCTCTAAAAAAGTACATATTTTTATGAATTAAACAAATTTAATAATAATAATAACTTATTTAACGACAATTCAAAACATATTAAACATCAACATTGCATATGGGAAATTCTGTAATATTTTACTTTTTGGAAAAAACTAAAATGTATCAAAATTCAAAACGGTTTGTTGCTAAATATTGTCAACTGTCCAAAACATAAGGAATATAAGGAACTATATGTAAACGTATTTATAAAAAATATTTAATGTTTTTCTATGTGTTTTTTCAAATAATAAAAATATATACTCAAAACAAATATATCACAAAAAATAAAGTTTGTATAAAGTAAGATATATTACTAATAAAATTAATTTGTACATTCTAATCTGTAAGCATATACTAAAAAAACATTTTTGCATTGGGGAATTTTCAATTTTCTGTATATGCTACGTGTCGTCGATAACAATATTATAACAGTAAAAGTTTATGTAGAAAACTGATAGTAAATAATTTATTTTGATAGTAGAATACTAAAATTCATTCATTTTTCATATACTACATAACAAAGAGTAAAAAATAATGTTACGGATGTGGCACACTTCTTGTTATGGACGTGCATGCATATATTGTCTGAATGCCAAGTCCATAAAAAATACATAAATCAAAATAAACGTTTTTCGTAAATAGTGTATGTGATAAAATAAGACAATTCTATTAAGTAATGATCACTTTGAATATATCTATATATTCTATGATTCTGTAATAGTTACATTTTTACATAATTATTTTACCGACAGGTATTATACAACTGCTGGGACAGGGCTATAATTTTTATTTACAAATTGTATAAGAATCGGATTGCATTTTGAAGTTGTTTATTTTTGTAGAATATAGCTCCTCTTGAAGAGCTTGAAATATCTGAATGGAACTATCGATGTAAAGTGGCTGTATAAACGCCGCCCCACATGTGGTATATCATTTTGATTTAGACTGAAAATTATATTATCGTTAACGATCAACCCACGGCAGGGCTATGTGGCGTGTTAGACAAATAACTTTAAATTGATCAACCAAATTGAAGTAGTCTGCATGATATAACTTTAAATTAATTTAAATTAACTAATCAAATTGAAGTTTGTTGATTAACATGCTGCGGCTAAGAATTTGATAGGCATTAATTTGAGATTGTAGATCTAGTTAAATTAAAGATATACAATGTCTACGGTTCAATCACACGATGACCTTATATGTTTCAATTTGCCTCCGTGAAGAACTTTTTGTTAATGTATATCCTGAAGTATTCGCTGTTTCTAGTTCATGACTCCTAGAATGTTCATTGAATTTTGTTGATAATTAACCAAAATATACATTTGATTAAATTAAATTTACTTTGAATAATTTGAACTTACATTTTTTCATTATTAATTCTTCTGACCAAATTGAATTTACATTGACTATTTGAAATTACTTTAATACACCACTGATTAATTTAATTTTATTTTTTAAATAGTTAACGGTCCGCTGACTAATTTGAATTTACTTATAATGACCAATTTGAAGTTGAAAAAGTGTAGGTGTATGTGTCCTTAAATTATTTAAAATATTGTATAACTAGGAGTATACTGTATATTAATTGTATACAGCTGAACATAGCTCTACATTTTCAAAAAATGACTTTCAGATGATGCTACGTCCATATTTTTTTACCAAAATCATAATAAAATATTGAAGGATACAGATAGAAACAATCTATGAAACTATCTAATCACATGATAAGTTTAGAATATTGATAATTTAATATATAAAAATTGTAGAAAGGACGAAGAAACACGTAACAAAGACATTGCCCCTAAATGCGTTCCTACATTTTATTCATATTATGCTGTATTGGTATAACCGTAATTTTAACTTTATAGTTATAATATTTTTATGAAGACTTGCATGCTTTTAATACCATTTAATTTATTTATGTATGCGCTGTATTATGTTTTAAGGAAAGTAGTTGTACATAAATTATAACAAAATATTTATAACCATGAGAAATGAACAAATTGATTCAACATTATACAACATGAAAAGAAAGCCGCAAAGACCAACTACTTCGCATTAACACAAATTATTTACATATAGTTGTCTTATCACTTTTATTACAGTTATATGATTTTGAAAAATAATTTAACTACGCAAACTGGAATAACCTATAAATCTACTTTAAGGTTTTTAAAGAATTATTCTATCAATGTATAATACCAAATAAGAATTAAATATCTATCCCACCCCCTCCTTCTCGGCAGGCTGCGTCACACAGTTCGACACCCCCTCTCCACAATTCGACATCCACCCCCCCCCCAGTTCGACACCCCCTCCCCACAGTTCGACACCCCCCCAGTTCGACACCCCCCCAGTTCGACACCCCCCCAGTTCGACACCCCCCCAGTTCGACACCCCCACAGTTAGACACCCCCTCCCCACAGTTCGACACACCCTCCCCACAGTTCGACACCCCCTCCCCACAGTTCGACATCCTCTCACTCACAGTTGGACACCCCCTTAAAGACATTATAAAGAAAGTAAATTGAAATTCTCTCTTTGAGAGTATTAAGTTACGAAAGTATTGGGTAAAAAACACTACCTACTATTCCCTTGAAAATAATAATAAATTTCTCATTATCTTTTTAGCAGATAATTATTTATAAAAAATTTCAGAATATGTTAGGTGACGTATAAGTGCATTAAAAAATATTGTAGCATTATTCCAATTTAATTAATTGTCTCGCCTCTATCACGACATAATCTAGTGTTTACTCTTTATACGTATGAAGTATTGATTTGTTGACGACAGTAGCTAGGATGTGTAGCTTTAATCGAGTGTATGTACTAGTGTATTATTACAATCCTTAAAATGATGTACATACTTTTCAATTTGATGCAAATATAAAGTAATGAAATCGAATATTAAAACAATCGCCGATTAGTTACAGAGTTATGACTTGCCCAAAAACAGGGTTTGAATCAATTCATTTCAAATATTTTAACGAAACTTTTTATGTTTAAAATGTAGTGATAAATTTGGCACATATTAGACAGGAAGGAAAAATTATTATACAATTACTTTGCAACCGTATAGTTATCAAAAGTATATTTTCTTAGCAAAAAGCAAAAATTTATTTCAATTATTTCAATGCATATTATTAAATAAATAATATGTTGTAAAAATAACTTTAATTAAATTAAAAATAAAAAACTGTTTTAACTGTTAAAAATTATCAATAGTTTTAAAAAATTTGAAATAAAAATATTCGAAACTATACTTAACATTTACTACTTAAATTGAGTTATATGGATGGCGCGTAAATCAGGTTTTGTAACAATCCATGTGATTTTTCATATTTCACCATTGATACATTTGGGAGGTTAATTGTTTATACTAAATATACGTATACACAAAGTCACAAAAATCAATCACTATGACTAAAATAAATAAATAAACTATCACTATAAATAAAATTCTATTGTTCACATATGCCAATTACTGATGTAAACTGTGCGATCTAAAAATATATATACATTTGTATTACGTAATTACTGTCTATATTTTTATCGTTAAATTACATATGAATAATTAATTATTATGAAATTGATTTTGTATCTACGTCTTAATTATATTATGTGGTATATGAACATATGAATAGCGCTTAATACGTATAAGAATTATTTTTTAAAACTATATCACGAAAAATTAAATTGACTGTGCCCCGCATCTTCAAACAAACAAACTTTTATTTATGATAAGGTCTGATATATGTACCTACTATAGACAAAAGTATCCTATATTATTTTTAATTCAGAAAATTTTCTAAACATCCGATAATAGACGAAATTATAAACTAATAACAATTATTACATTATTTAAAAAAGTCAGTTTTTTTATTTTCAGTAAGCTATTTAGATTTATTATGAGTTTCCTGCTCGGGTTTTTGTACACTTATTCAGATAATGAATATCAGGGTGGGCTTTTACGCTATATAGGTAACTGCATAATATAAATTTTATTTTTGCGACATTGGTGGTCTTGGTGTCTTAATTCTTTCTATTAAAATTAAATAATTATATCAAGAACCTAATTCGAAATAACGGAAGCATTTAATTTGATTATATGGAGTAAAAGGTGTATAGTATTCTACACATTTCCAGATGCGAATTAAATAGAGTTAGATAATTTAATAATTTCGAATGATTTTTAAAATATATCAAGTAATATTTCAATTTGGTTAAGTTTAATGAATATAAAAAGGGTCATATATCATTTTTTGGTGTGCTAATGCAAAGTATATCGGGAGTAAATATATAATTTTTAAAAAGTTGTGTGTCGCTATAGCCACTTTTTTGTATCGATCTTGGAATAAATGCTGGTTTAAACCTTTTTCTCAATCGATCCATAAGCGAAATATAGTCCTTACAATGTATTCACCAGACTCTTTTAGGTTCATTTAACTTTTTAAAGCAATCATAAGGTATGTCGAACAAAACGTTTCCAATTTCTACAGACTCTTTCCTGATAATCCATCACCGACTCCGGCTTGCCACTATCCTAAAGCTGGAAATCGGAACGCTCATGCACCTACTGCTTCCCCGAAACCATCACGAGCGAGCGAAGTTAATTTCGCGGGAAGCGCGAATTTTTATTGACATTATCTTTTTAGGTTTAGTATCTAAGTGAATAGTGTATCGGGTACATTTACAGGGTAAGCTTCTACCCACCAATTTTGATTGAGTTATAATACTCTAAACTTGCTATTTTAATACTTAAAACTACTTCGTAATTAAAATTTTAAAATATTTTTTTAATTAACCACCCTTGACTGCTTCAGAGTAGCATTTTTTAAACAATTTTATCTTAGAAGTCTCAAATCGGAACAAATTCGGGACGAGTGGCAACCCGAAGCATCTCTTTCTGCAATAAACTTTGGCATTGACGCTTAAAATGATTGTATTTAAATTTTTATTTTTACACAAGACATCAAATTACAGAAGAACAGCCGTTCCTTTATACATGAATAAATGACTATTGTATTTTTAGTATTTTTTCTTCAAATTTTAACTCTCGCAAATGGGCAGTTTTCAAGATTAACCGATATGCACACACTTTCACACACAATTAATTCCTGTTTCACATTTCTGGAATAATTTGAAATTTTCTCTCTTCTAAACATATTTAAAAAGACGAAATTTAAAACAAACTTTAGAAGGTTGTAATTAACCAATCACACGACTAAATATTTAATACTAAAATGAATGAATATTTGACCAATTAATAAACAAGTACAAGTACCTATTAAAAATGAAACACAAACAGAATGAAAAATGTGCAACATATTCAGCGATATGCGCAATATAATATAAAAGTAAATATATTTTTTAAAAGTATTTATTACTGGTTTTAGTTTATAGTCATACCCAGGCCAGGATTATATTATTATATAGTACTAAAGTACACAGATTGTACACAATGTTCATAATATTTACATTGAAGAATGTGAAGAATATGATCCATATCACTGCACAATTTGCAAAGATTTAAACCACCACCCCCTTGTATTTTTTAGACCATATTTGGAAAAACCTCCAGACCCACCAAACTGTCTCCCAAATACCGGAAATCCGGTGAAATCCGGAATAGTGGCAGCCCTGTAATTTGTAATTTAAAATTGGTAAATTGTAATTTAAAAGTGGTCAATTGAAATTTATAATTAATGAATTGTAATTTTAAAAATATCCGTTCTAATTTAAAATCATTATAGATATTGATCCATAAATTATATAAGATACAATGATATCTATAATTTTGAAAATGTTATTATTTAAAAGCAGACTGAGTATCCTTTTGACCATCAATACCATCTGTGTATATATTTAAAATACGGTGGATAAGTAAAATTTTTGCTACATATCCAAGCATATCCATACATATCCACATTTGGTATCCGTCCCCCAACAATACATATCCATACATATCTACATATCCAAACATGGAAATGTATGGATATGGTTTTGGAAATGAAAAGTTTTCTATCTATACAGTTAAGAATAATACAAACAGTAATTGTAATCCTCACAAGTAATTTTTCAAACTATATTTATATTTTTCGTTTTCATTTTCATTTTCATTTTACTTTGTAAACACGTTACTTTTAAAACACACTTATTTAAATATTTCATTTTTTAAATTATAAATTTAACGAACCATTTTGAGTAATGAATGCCGAGGTATAAATAAAATATTATACATTTTAATTATATTTGTTTATTTTTGTATTTACTATAGCGTTAATTTTTTAATATTATTATTCGATATAATATGTTTTTTCAATATTCTACATTAATAGTGTAATATTAATTAAAAACATTTTGATTATTTTTCAAGAAATATTTTACATCTTACATTTTAAAAATAATTTCATATTTCCTTATACAATATAATAACAATCTGGTTGCTTGTTATATATGCTAATTTAATTTGAGTCCACGAAAAAGAATAATATAATAGTTAACACTTGGGTTTATTAATAAATGCCAAATAATAAATATTTCTTAAAAATTAATCAAATATGTCTTTAATCTTAAACTTTTATGTGAAATATTTTACAAACATATTATATCTAATAATAATATTAAAAAATTAATTTTAAAGTAAATACAAAATAAACAAATATAATTAAGATGTTTTTATTAGTATAATATTTTATTTATACCTCGGCACTCGGAATTTAAAAATTTAAAATTTAAACAAGTGTGTTTTAAAGGTAAAATGAAACCGAAAATATAAATAGTTTGAACTGTTACTTGTTAGGATTACAATTTTAATATAATTTGATATATTTTAAACATTATTTGACATTATTGAACTAACGTTATTAAAATAATATTTGGAAAAGGTGTATAGTAGTATTATAATTAAATTATTAATAATTAGCCTGCATGGAATGTAAATATATTGGAATATCTCTTTACAATATATTGATATTTGAATAATTGGAGGGTTTCCTCCACAAAGCAATCTATACCTATAATCTGTTTACAAGTCGAATATTACATGGCAGGAAAATCGATATATTTAATATATACATTTATAGAACAAATGATATATAATCTATTAAAACTGCTAAAAACTGAATAAATTTAATTATAGTTTATACGTTACACGTTACAGCTATTAATAATTGTAAAATAAAGAATAATTAAATTATTCTTTGTTTAATGATGTTTCCTAAAAACAAACTCGAAACTATAAATATTAAGATATAACCAACATCTTCTCTAAACACTACTGATTCACAATTCCAAAAAGGGGTGGCAAATTATCCGAGTTCTTTAGCATAATAATAGGTAACTTGAAGTAAATAAGTTTATACTTTTATAAACAAAAAATAAGCAAATTATATAGTTATAAATTAAAAATCGTTAAGCCACAGATTGGAACAAAACTATTTGGAAACGAATGAATTCCTCTATAACAGTATAAAAGGAAAAAATAATCGCAACATGAAGGATGTGTATATCTAACTAGAGATCTTCCATAAAATGTAATTATAGTCAAAAGAGTTTATTGATTTATCCAAAAACAAGCTATACTTATGACAATATCTAA
>JAUZNC010014905.1:0-28238 GCA_034780395.1 Vannuccia rotundouncinata | reverse complement strand
GTGTCTCTCAGCTTCTTCCTAGTATGAAAACTATTTTTAGAAAATCACAAACATTGCGATTCCCATCATGTGAAGTACCTTATTTTTCTTCACAAACATTGCAACGCCCATAATGAAGAGGGTAAAGGTTCATTCTGAAACATGAATCTGGAGCATCTGAGAGCTATACATTTACTTATTTATTAATAAGATTGCTCTTCTGTCAGGTAGATAAGGATAGGTGGATCTACCTATGCCATATTAAATATTTTTGATACTATTGTTATAGATATATTTTAATAAATTTTAATAATAAATTGTTTCTTGATTTTATTTATTTATTATTCAATATAAAAATGGCTAATTAGTTTGATAAGTAGAATAGTTATAAACTAATTTGTTTATTTTAATTATATATGGATTAATACATACCAATAATATGTTTTTATTTATAAAGATTACTAAATTTAATGTCCAGTCAGGATTATCTAATAGGTCAAGTATACTATGGCTATTACTATGTTTTCTTGGGTTCAATGTGGTATTAAGCATTATTTTATATTAATATGTTTAATTTTAGTATTTTTGGGCATTAGTTAGATATATAAGTAAACAAGTTGTAATTTTTTTATTAATAAGATTATTATATTGAATCATCTGATTAAAGTACCAAATATATTTATTTAAAATCTTAGTATATTAATAATATTAACAATATTTTTTTAAGTACTATATGAATAACCATATAAATTATAATTAATAATTCCACAAGTTTGAATTCCATGTTTTATATATGCTAGAGTATTTTTTTATACTATAATTATGTACTTAGCAAAATAATCAAAATTTCATGAAATTTTAGCATAAATTTTGTCTAATTGTTCACCAATGCAAAATGATTTTTCATTTTTTATGACAGAAAATTCATAAATTTTAGAATCAAATCCAAACTTGATTAAGTATCATATTGACATATTGGTGTTCAGGCATTAGCATAAATAAATACAAATACAATAACTGTTATGAACATATTTAATAAAGTGATTTTAGAAGTTTTTATAATAAAAATACAAATAGTTCAGTTAACAGGTGAATTTAATAATTATATTTAACTGTAATATCAACTATATCAATCAAGTATAGTTCAATAAATTTTAATATATCACTTAATTATTTTTTAATAATTCATTTTTTATATAAAATATTATCGTTTTATTATTTTATTTGTTTTCTTAAACATACATTTTTATTTATTGCATTTAATACTTACAACATCTGATAATTGTTTACTAAAAAAGCATTTCAAATTAACCACTCACTTTAAAGCGTTCTTAGATACATCTTATTGTTTATGTAAACATATATACAATTAACCATCCATGAACAATTTTTTTTTAATTTATCATATATGTATATATATATAATTTATAGATGTGTATATAAAATATATGGGAAATTTAAGAACTTAATATATTTTATTGGACCACAGATTATGCGATATTATTTATATCTAAAATAAAATGTAAACGGTTTTCTTTTGATAGGTGTTCAATTATGTTTGTGAGAAAATTATTTTTCTTTGTGTAAAATTAATGGTTTAATGGTTTGTGTTTAATAAGCACTGCTTAATTTTAATTAGTATTTTTTGTATAACTTTAATTTGTAGAATCAATTGTTTAACCAAATACTTAGATAAAATAATTTCCAAAACATATAATATATGGGGCTGTTAAAAAATGACATCAGGCAAATTTGGGCCATGTTTTACCCCTTCCCCTTGTATCACACACAGTCACAAATTTCGAAACCCCCTTCAGAAAAAACGTCACGTTAAGTTCTACCCTCTCCCTTATACGTCCCCAAAAATTCAAAAGAGTTCGTTTTCTTTTTAAATCTGTTCTTTTCAGCTCAGCTAGTATAATTGACCTGACTACTAGCTAGGAAAATATTTTCAGCCGATTTTTTCATTTCAGTCCATAAGGCGCTTACCTTACTTTGGGATTTGGATTTTTGTAAATTAGGGTAAGCATTGCAGTATGCTTTAAAAAGGTTTGAGTACAACTGTCGAAAATCAGACATTATTTGGAATAATTTGTGAATCCGAAATCATAAACTGTAACTTCGATTAATTTAAACGAAACAATGTGCTTTAAAAAATAGAGTAAAAATAATGCAAGAGTTATTGTAATTCTTTTTGCGGCTTTTACAGGAACGTTTTGTGACGTTTCAATTTTGGAAACCCCCTCTACCCCTCCATCACGCTTTGTCACGGATTTATCAACCGCCCCTCTTCCTAATCAGCGTGACGTCATTTTTGAACAACCCCTATATACCCTTACAGAAAATACTTTTATACCTTTGTAAATTTTGCTGATTATTGTTTTCCAAAATGCGGCTGCGCGTAAACAATTTTAAGAATTTTTGTTATTTGTTGGATTTTCTACCCGAGGTGTCTCCTACAGAAAAAAGATTAATGGCATTTAGTTATGGTGACCTGGATCGGCCATTCCACTAATTGTGCCATTAAATAGGGAAACCATTGTGGAAAAAAATTCTCATACCAAGACCAAAGTGTGGAGGTGCACCATGCTGTTGGAACCAAATACCTAAGTCTAAGTTACGCTATAATGCAAGAGAAAAATGATCATCAGGAATGAGCAATAGATATTGTTTAATCATATCAAGGTACGTTTTTTGGTCACTCTATCTTGGAAGAAAGGGACCAATTAGCTTATATTATCATAAATTTATCCGTATACCATCATTACTTGTGGTGAATTATGAATATACAGATATTTATTTTTGGACGTTAGTGTCGAACCATTAGGTATTGACAATTAAATATAAATTAACATAAAAATCTAAACAAAATATTGTACATCGCTGAAAAATTAATCTAACACAATCCTTAGGTTGATTAAGTGACCATTTACAAAATTGAATGCATTTATCAGTATCTTCCATATTGAGTGCCTGTATCAATGAATGTTATTAAACGAATTTTGTGCATTTTTTGTATTCGTCCGACTGATTCACGATTGACTTTATATAGTCTCCTGGCTATTTTAGGATTGTCTATTATAGTGTAGCAAAAACATTATTTTCAGAATTATCACTAGTTGCAAACTGGATTTCCAGCTTTACTCGTTTCATTATAATATGGATCATATTCCCAGTATCTTTTATCTTTTTTAGCGGACGACATATCGTGAATATGGCTGATATTTCGTGTAGGATAGATTTAGCTAAACATATCTGCAGCAAAAATTAAAGAATTGTATGCTCCACACAGTACATAAGTTTTACTTTTATATATTTTAATATGTTTTCATCCAATATTTACACTGCTTGATAACTGTTAAAAATGTAATTTCAGACAATATAAAAATTTATTTCCATAGAAATCGATGTTCGCCTTGTTAAATAAGCGATTCATATAGGCTACACAGTTCTGGTTCAAACAAAAACTTTTAATTGTATGAATGAAACTCTATTCTATGAATATTTTCATTGATACTTTGTATTTTTTACGAACAACAATCCCTTTCTAAATTAAAACAAGCTTGAGTGGTGTCTATAAATAGTGTGATGTACATTCAATTTCTTGATAATATGGTTAAACATGGTTACATTTTGCCAAAAACTAACAATATCCGGAACATCCACAAAACATTCGGCTACAACAAAACTGTGCCCACTCTCATGTGGCTCGAGCGACAATTTCAACATTTTGAAGAGAAAACATCAGATTAATTGCTTCCATCAGGTTGCTTAAACCACGATACTTTCCTGACATAAATAAATGCGATATCTATTATAGATTCTCGCGATTAGAAGCACTTCGTAGAGTTCGCAGTGGCTGATGATATTGCAAAATTTCTTGATGAACAATTACATTTAACTTTATTCTGGGACGCAGAAGCAAGGCACTGACCGATATGATGGAACACATGGAAAAGATTGTAGAAATATGCCTGCTATGCTTAAATGATTCAGAACTTATTTGTTTATACCTACTTATTATGATTTTAATGTAATGCTAATATTTTAAAACTAAATTTTTAAAAAACCTTTTTTCGTAATAGCCTTGTTACATGATATTATAGGAAGAAATCCCATTAATTATGTACTGTTATAACTTTTTCAACTTAAAAAATGTTATTAAAATAATTAATATAATAATAGTACTAATAATTTGGATTACATAAGCATGTTTGAACATTAAACATATTCTCCTATCAGGCCTATATTTTGAGAGTGTTTTGTATTTAATTTAAATATACATTTTTTTGGAAAATCATTGTGATTGAAGTGTATACATTTACAGTGAGTCGCAAAGTCCATCCGCAATAAATTAATCAAATTGTCATAGAATATATAACTAGAGTAAGTATAGAAATTAAGCATACAGTCGACTCGATTCGTACCTACATCGAGAACGCACTATGTAATTCTATTTATAATTTAATATTTATTTATTCATCTAAAATTTACCAAATCAATATTTAATCAATAATTTATTCTAATAATTATTAGGAACAAATTTGAATTTGCATCCACGCTATTAAACTAAATTTTAGGAGAAATAATAATTGTTATAAAATGTCATAAAGATGAAAAAAATTCCATTTTCAGAAAGATAATTGAATATAATTTACAAGTTACAATATGAAGTATAAAACACAACTAAAAATTATTTAATATTTTGTTTTTTATTTGAAAGAAATGAAGCATAGAATAGATTCCAGAAACTGAGTATTATAATAATCGCTCTTGCGATCAGAAATGTTACATATAAATAATCATAAATCTATGCATTTAAGCACATCTCATATAGTACGAGTATATCATATGATATATTAATAATAATAAAATTCAAACGAAAGATAAAACAAAATTAAATATGAATAGTATACCTAGCCTATGATTAATTAAATTAGTTAGAAAGGTAATAATTAGTTGGATTTGTTTTTGCCGGTGGCGAAAAAGCCAAGAGGAAGTGTAAGGCCATCAGTGTTCGTCGTAGTTGATCTGCAAATATAACATAAATAATTATACATATATATATATTCATCATCGTATGAAACCAAAACTAGTTATAACAATTTTCTATATTATGGCTAAATAAAAAAATTCAAACGTACAAATAATGGAAGCACTTTATTCCTCCACCGCCACCTCAACATCGGCACTTTCGTCAACCGCGGGGGTCTCTGGTTCGGGCTCTGGTGTTGGTTCCTTCGGTGGAGGGGCAGCGGCGGCAGGAGCCGGCTTGGGCTTGGGGGCTGCGGGCTCGTTGGGATCGTATGCTTCGCCGGTGTTTTTGGCTCCCATTTCGGTCATAACAATCTTGTGTTCAGGAGCAATACGCTCCCAACCGTCAGAATACAGAGGACCTTTGTAGAGAGTCTGGCGATCACCAAATGTTCGTCGATCTTTGACCACTTCGTACTGGCTGTACATCGTAACCTTTGGCTATATGATAATATGATAATATTCTTTATGTATATTTAGGTTTTGAAAACAAAATTGGTTTTATCTCATTTTACAAAAACGAAAGTATATATTTTGTAATAATTTAACTTTTCCGTGTTTTGTATTTGTAAGTACCTACTTATCCCACATAGTAACATTTTACAAACATAAACAAAGATATTTTAATTGAAATATTCTAACCGCATTATAACTATTTGTAATTACTATAATTCAGTTATCAAAATACGGTGTAGTTTTTTTGTTTGAAATATAAAATAATATATCTTATAAAAGAAGTCACAGTTTATCACTCACAGACCGGTTTCGACAAAATCGAAACAGCTACCAAGTGATGCGTGACACAAGGCCTCAGACCACTCGGCTACTGTCTGCTCGAAAGATAAACTGTTAGAGCACTACACTCCATACAAAGATTTTTTTATAAATTTGGATAATTTTTTATTCATTAGAAAACTGGAATTTATTTATGTATTTTAATTTTTTTATTTAGAATCTTTTTTATTTAGACGTAAACATAATTTTTAACTGATAAAACCATAAAATAATTTATATATGTGTTAATTACCGGGATTCCAGCTATTTTATCGGCCAATGGGTCGCTAAAATAGAACAAAAATTATATTTTTAAATGATATGTGCAATTATATTGTAAAAAAAAATCATTGGATACATTTTGGAAACCCTCCTAGTCATTTTAATTATATTTTTCTATCACTATTTGTAATGATTAATTAATTAATTAATGTACATTTTAATTTATAATACCAATATAGAAATAATTTTTAATTTAATAAATCAATAAATTAGAAATTTACATAATATTAATACATTTTAATGGTAATGTTTCTCTCTACATGCGCACTGTGAACGATCTAACATGTAGTCGTCTGACTTTAGTACATCTGTGTATTTATGTAGTTCCAGTTTAACGGATTGAATGAGAACTAGAAGCCGCTTACAATCTGTACAAACATATACAACACGGGGAAATGTAAAAAATGTCTTCTGAGAATTTAAAAGGGACATGTACGTATATATAAATAAGGTAATGCGCCTTTTACTATAGATACTGTCTAGTTTGGAAACTAGGGGGCTTGAAATGCATTCTCTATTGCCTATATGCTGGTTATTTGGGCTTGCTAAGAATTGTCGAATGAATTTCCATTTGCATTTGTAAGCTTGCAGTTTATTCCTAGATTTGCGAATGCATCAGCGAACTTATTTTTTTACTGTATACTGTATATAAAATGTTGCCACACACTAGAATATCTTGCTTATATGTAACATAAAATGCATTCCACTGTGTGCTTATACATTACTATATGCAAATGCTAATGGTAGTGGTAAGGGATATAGAACATCTATTAACTACATATTTCGGAACTAACCTCAATATAACAAAATGTTAAAGATTTTTTAAATTAAATTAAAATAATATAATTATAAATTTTTTAGATAATAAATAAAACGTTTATTAAATAAACTTCCGCTTTTCAAATAACAATATTTTTCCTTTATTAAAAAATCCTAAATGATAAAACATAATCCCTTTAAGTGATACATAAAACAAATATTTCAATTTAACAATTTATATATTTTTTTAAATTATATTAATTAAACCATTTAAATCATTAATCAAGACTAATCAGTTGAACACATTATAAAAAAAGATTTCTATAATGTTTTTAATAATAAATATGAAATAAGTGACTTACAGTTCTTGGTCCTGATTCATGTTGGACTTGCCCTTTCCTCCTCTGAAATGTAAATAATTAAACCATTTAATAAAAATAGGTTAGGTTTATGAATTTATGTAATGCGTCACTCTTGCATAGAGTAAATAGAAAAATATGTCGGAGTATTATTTTAAACAAAATAAATCATACTTGTTCATTTGTCGTGCTCGTTCCGAAAGGTCTTGCATCTACAAATTAAACAAATACAACAAAAACTATGTATAACTTAGATTATTCATTATCTAGACTAAATTATAATATTAAGGGACTATTAAATTATTTTTTTACATCGCTACTGTAATAATTAAATTTTGTAAATTGTGAACAATATTAATATTTTTGTTTGTGAAAACTCTTATGAATTCGCTTATAATTACTCTTGTAAATACTTCAATAAAGATGTTAAAAAGTTAACATCATGTCGGCGTTTTTAGTATCAGGAATCCTTTTTGAATCACACTGTATTATGCAAATTAAGATATGATATTTTTCAAAATTAAAAAAATTATTTAACTAAATTATATTATGTTTTTTTTATTATTGAAAAACGAAAAGGGGAAGACAGTGTTAATTTGTGTTTTGACCATTCGTTCTTTAAACAATTTTTTTACAAAGTATAACGAGATAGGTGCAAAATAAATTTAAAACACAATGAAATTGTTTAACTTATATAATTTTGTATGTCGAACGTTTTTCAACTTTCATATATATAGTATGTACTTCAAAATTATAGACTAAAATATAACTAAAATTTAAATATGATTGTATATAGTACAAATAATACGATATAATTACATTCATTAAATTTGGTATTTAATATTATATAAATATTCTTGCCTGTTTGTCATTCAAAAAATCAATAAAGTCATTTATAATTTATTTATTTGTATATAGAGAGATAGAGAATACCTCTATCCAACATATCCACTATAAATTAAAACCTTTTTAAAAAATGGGTATCTACCTCATAGTTCTGTTCCTTGAACCGCTGCTCCAAGTCATATTTGTCACTGCAGATCTTCTCAATAAGGGAGTACAACTCCTTTGCTTTCTCTGAGAGTCCCGCTTTGTCCAAGCCTTGGATGTTCAATGGCTGAATCCTCTGTTCAAGGATAGCCTTTCGCTCGGCCTCCAACTGCTCTTTGGACTTTTGCTTTTCCTCTGGTCGTTCCTCCTCTTCTTGAGGCTGGAATGATAGTTGGTGAATAGTTATAACAATGTATTGTACTATACCTACTTGATTTAAGTTAATGCTATAAAATCTTAACTTTATATAGAAATATAAGATTATATATAGTTTACATTCATAATGCATCCAAACCTATATCATTTCTTCAAATATTGTTGTAACAAACAGGTTTTTTAAAAAAAAGTTACTTTAAAAATGTATTTCTCAGTGTAACATCAATACCGTACCCCCTTATCAGATTTGGAGATGACGAAGTTGGGCTTTCCCATCAACTGTGAGCGCTTGGCATGTTCTTGGTTCTTCTTCTCTCGGGCTTCCCGACGCTGGTTCTCTTCTTCCCGCTTTTTCTGCTGTCTTTCATCCTGAACACATCACAACAGAGTAATTTAGTTTCTTCGTGAAAATTAAATTTTAAAGGTAATTTTACCAAAAAACAAAGAAAGAGCAAATTCATTAATTGGGGAAAGATTTACCTCTTCGGCACGCCTCTTCTGCTCTTCGACTACTCTTCGTTCATTCATAAGACGTTCCTGTTCTACACGCTCAAGCTTTCTCTGTTCCTAAAATTAAAGAAAATTATGATGATTATGATAAATTATAAATTGGCAATGTCATAAAATAATTTGTATAATTTACAAAGCCTTCATGGTAATTTATATATTGTAAATCCAAAGCTTACTATTGATGCATGCGGCATTCATTTATGTATTCATAATAAATTGATGTCCGAAAATTATCTTTGTAGCAATATATAGTTAGATTATTATAACTAAAATAGTTGGTTAATATTTAATAGATTAACCAACTATTATTATTTCAATTATTTGGAATTTTTTATTGAACTGGTTGCTTTTGGTGTTATAGTCAAAATATTTATTTAAATTACTTTGTTTTAATAATTAATGTAATAGAAAATAATTCTAAAACAATTTGAAATATCATAATTAATCATTTTAATAAAATTTTAAAAAATAAAAACAATCGGAAAACTGTCACAAACCTATTTAAAATAATGTTGTAAAATCTGGTTATAGCTTTTGGCTTATCTTTTGTTTAAGATAAATTATTCTAGTGTCAACAATTTTATTAAAATTCGTTTCAAAACACATAATCTATAAAATATCAAACTATAGATGTTATATTTAAAATTTTATATATTTTCCTACTTTTGTAGATTTAAATTCGATAGTATCTGTAAAAATCCATATCTTACTTTCTTGGTACGAAGATCCTGAATTTCAGCATTCATCTTCTCTCGCTCCAGCTTTCTCTGTTCTTCGTACTCTTTGTAGTCTTCAGCATCTTGTATCTGCTTTTGCTTGCGCTCCTTGATTTACAATAAAAGGGAAGGACACTAACTCTGAACATTTTAAAATTTCTGATTTTATGTTTGTTTAGTGATATTTATAAAAATTAGTCAAGAAGCATTTATTAAATCCCGCATAATTGTCATTATATTTATTAATGAATAATTAATTAAAGTAAATCTAAATGTCACATATTTATATAAAATTAAACATATTTATAAATTTGTTTTAGTACAAAAAATAAGTCATTTCTAAAAATATTGTAAAATATTTTAAATTACTTTTATCAAATGACTTATTTTTTGTACTAAAACAAATTTATAAATATTAATCATTTTATTTAAAGAAAACAAAGAAACAACCCAATTAAATTTTTTAATTATTTTATGCAAATAATATTCAAGGTTTCAAATTTCACAATAATTCAAAATATACAATGTTAGAAAATATACCTCCATTTTGCGCACAGCCTCAGACTCCCCAGAATCGTCATGTCTGCAATAAATTAGTTTATTCTTTAAATATTAGAATTTAATAGTGTTTATAAAAATGATGTGTTTAGCTTCGATTTGCACAACTTGAAATATAAACAAATACAAATCATATTTAAGTATGCTTCTACTTTCGCAAAGAAATAATTCTATGACTAATTATTTAATTTTTTGATTTAATAAAATGTTTGATCATTGTCCATTTATTATATAATGGAACGAAATGCTAATTACTTAAAACTTAATACTACACCTTACAATTAAAAATTATATAAATCAATCCTTTTAAATATTTTATTCACTTTTTTAATCGTTAGGGTAACATTATTAGGACTTAATGAAGTTTTTGTAAATACCATAACATCCATAATATTAAACAGATTTTCAACTTTTTCTGTTTCATAATTTCTTAATTTTATAAATGTAATAATGCTTTTAGATTATCTCAATATTGTGAATTGAATGGAAGATATAATCCCACTATATACATAATAAGACCTTACCCTTCATCATCCGACATTGTTATTTGTCTGAAAAGTCAGAAGAATAATACTTTAAATATTTTTTTAAAATATCAGCCCGAGAAAAATTATATTTCTAAAATGATTACTAAAAAAGTGTTTCAAAATACTTTTGCTAAATGGTTTGTAAAGAATTAAATTTGACAATTTCTCACCAGTTAGAGTTCTATAACCGAAAAGTAAAGCGCTGTTAGAGGAAAGTGTCCGAACTGACGGTTAGCAACAGATAAATTCCACCCAAATGCTTATACCCAAAATGATCGAAAATACTGCCAGCTAGGAGCGCACCCAATACGGCTAGCTCTATTGATGACACACTTACACACCATCGAACGGCAACCACTACATCCATGTTTCTGGTAAGAATTCATTGGTCGCTGGGTGGTGGGGATCTTCCTGTAAGCTCAAGAAGGACGGATTAAAGAAAAAACATCAGCTGGATGTACGTGGACGTATGTACCTGGGTTTTATTTCCACCACCACCCCTCCCCCATCTCTCTGTGAACGTAAGAAACGAAATCGAAAGTGCGGCAGAGTACATCAGTTTCTGTAACTCCTTCCCTCCTTTGGCTTCTGCATTCTTTCGGCATTCGCTGGTGTTTGGTACCCTTAACTGTTATAATATTGGCACAGATTTCTTTACTTGCATTTTGCAGTGAGAGGAAGCCGAATGGAAGTAGGCAGGCTTGCTAGACATCGCCCTTTCCTCCAGTAACATATGGTAATATACTGTTCGTCAATATCTAGCTATCAGACGCCCACTTTATATTATAAATCATTTATTTTCTGGGTCGACTCGGTTAATCCAATCGGGGATGCTTGTTGTTTTTATTTTGCATCCAGTTAATCTAGCAACCGAATATTGATCGAAGTTGTTCTATCACCTTCTATAGAGTGTACAGGATATCTCAATTTCTCTGACGCCGTCACTAAGAAGCATCGATGTACCTTATACATGTTAATTTGCAGCTACATATAAGTATTTCGTATGTCGTATGTTTGTGACGAGGGACATTATCCCGTGGAAAAATTTTGCTATTCACTCTTTACAGATGCATACGGATTGATTTGGGTACTATTGATTGTAATTAGAGGTAGTTCATTCAAATAATGTCGTCCTTTTAACGTACTGAAGTTTCAAGGAGTGCATAAGTATTTTGTGCGATAAAAATATAATTATGTAAGGTGAAGGGAATAATTTTCTTATATCAAAATATTGTGGATAATATTAACTGCTGAAAATATACCAAATATATAAACTAATAAAATAATTTTGCAATCATTTTTTTAAAAATAATATTTTAATTTTTTGATTTGTTTCCTCCTTGCGATATAATTAATATTTGTTTTAAATAATATTATTTTATTATTATAAATCGTCTATCAGAAAATATTTTCTTTTTATTTGAATGATAAATATTGATTTTACAAAAACTAAAAATAAATGTGTTTTCTAAAAATATACACAATAACTGTATATGATACATTATTAAGAACTATTGGTTAATTGAACAAAAATATATTATTTTTTTTGAATAAATTTCTATAAATTTTCGTATTAACAATTTTCGTACTAAAAATTTGCTTATCACAGAAGTAGACTCAAAGTCTAGACGAAATATTTGTTTAATAATCTAATTTGGTTTGTACTGTACTTTTATTAGAGGAGGTTAGTAGTTTTATCACAGTGTTTTGATTTTATTTTACTTTAATTTTTCAATTTGAATAGTATTGTTTTTTATTATGGGCCTATCTGACACACTTCGCAATATTATATAATTTCTAAGAATAATTTTAAAAAACAATTAATGAATTAATTTATATAAATTTTTCATTGTCTCTTCAGAATTGCTGTTATTTCATTATTTATCTTGAATTTAAACTAATTGAATTGATATTGAATGCTTAGTGTAGCATTATGAAACTTAGACTTTTTTTAGGAAGCTTACCAAATATTTCAATTAATTCAAAATCGATTAGCAGAAGCCAATCGTTATTAAAGGTTTCGATTAAATTATTATTAGAATTAAATATATCCTTAGCTTTAGGGGAAACGGTAAGAAACGATTTTTTATAGTAATCTCTAAATATTCGTATCAGATAATAATCATTTATATTAATCTTCATAAAAAAATAATATTTTCCGTGATCAATACTTATTTATGTCATTGGATAATAATAGATATAATTAATAATATCTTTTTTTCCATGAAATTTATTTTTATACTACTACTATTAATTTAGAGTAATAAAATAATATTCTATTTCAATATTTCATTAAATGCAAATTCAAGTTTAATGACATTATGAAAAAATAGTGAGTTGTACCTAAAGATTTTATCATAATTCTTTATAATAATATATATTGAAGTATACGTATTTAAATAAAGCGCCCATCTCTATAATAAACGTTTAAACAAATTGTTGACTATCATAATCTGTTATAGAAGTTTCTCTTCGGTCATGTAAATTTGTTTAATAGAGAAGGGTGCTATACTCAAAAACTTATGTTTCTTTTTGCGTGAAGTAACTCATATATTATTATTACAGTACACTTTTTTATTGTTTGTGGGTGATTTCTGATAGTTTACTTGTAAAATGTTTAATTATCGATAATTCGGTATTTAAAAAAAATTAAAAAATGATCTATTGATAACTAACTACCCATAGATAACACAACATAATTAAACTGTTATAATTTATGACTGTTAGTATTTTCAGTGTAATATTATAATATATTAGAAATATAATATTGTTATGCATGGCAGAATATAGCAACGTTTTAAAAAAGGGCAATTTCGGTAATCACTTTATTAACCTACTTAAAATTGACGACTAAAATACGATATTTTGTTTTATAAAGAGATATATTCAAAACTTTCCTACAACAATCACTACAACAACATAAATATTTTTTTGCTTTGGTATTATTATAAACTTATACATATTCTAGTTTATATACGTTGAGGGGAGGGGGCATATTTATTGGGGGGGGGGGGCAGGTGCGAACTGTTGCCGCATTTGCCCCACTTCCTACGGCTCTGTCATGCATTGATAAAATGAAAATGTTGAATGATATTGTTAATTATGTGTGTAAAACATACATGTATCCATTTTAAAATGTTTTTGTAATATTTTGTAACTAATAGATTGTAATGTATCTAACTATTCCTTTACTATAATTGTGTTAAATAAATATGTATTTTAGTATCATCTGAGATTAATCTGCGATACCTCATAAAATGAAGTTACTTTGTCTTTCAATTTAAGTAATTGAATTACACGTATAAAATGTATTCTAAAATTGAAACGCAAATATTATTTATATTCATTTGATTTGAGTTCAAAGTGAACTTCATATAGATAAAAAAATAATGTAAACGGTTGAAATAAAGTTGAACGATTTTAATGTCATCACTAAGTTTCTTCTTCAATGGATAATTTTTCCGATTAGATGTTGTCATGGCATTGCAGGCTTTTAAAGTATTTGCAACATATTGTAAATTCTATTGTTATAATTAAGACGAAAATGACAACGTTATCTTAAAGTAATGAAAACATTACAAATTTTAAAATTATTTAAGCATGCAATTATAATCATTCTTATTTAACAAATAAATTATAATAAATAAAAGTATTTTTGTAAAATTGAGATTACTATGTAAAATTTTACATAACAAAAATATATGCACAGTTTTAATCCATTTTATAGTCTTAGTATTTGAAACATAAAAATATTATTATTCTAATTTAAATAAGTATGGTTTATAGTGTTATATGAATTTTATTACAATTATTATCCTCTTTTGTGTAAACCCTCTATCTATTGATTTTCGATTCTTTTGAATTTTCCAAAATCTTATGAATATACAAGAGTAAATTAATTTTTACTTATTTTTGGGAAACGATTACATGTCACAATTTTCTTCTCTACGATTTTAAGAAAGAAAATTAACTATGCAGACAATTTTGAGGGTGACCCAAAAAAACAAAAATGAGATATTCAAATATTTTTCGGACAATATTCTTTCTTGTCTATGTGTATAGTAAAAAATATAACTGAATGAATGACGCAAACATAATATTTGAAGTAGGAGAGTTTTGTCTTCCAGTTTTTGAGTTAGTCTTTTCATAACTCAAGTAACTTAGCAACAGGGTGTTTACTGGGTTTTTACTTTCCCTTCTCCTCGTACGACTTTCGATTATTTATCAAATTAAATAAACTTTTATTGAATCTGTTTTGCACAAAATTGGGAACAACAGAGTTTAAAAAGCTACTCTGATGCTTCAATTGTAGCAAATATTTTTTCTATATCATTTAAAGAACACATTAAGAAATTAGAAGATAAATTTAATCAAATTTAGTCAAGAATTTAGTCAAATTAGTTTCTCACTAATAATATGTTTGAAATAAATTTTTATGAAATTATATCAATCTGAATTTCTTTAACAAAGTTTTTTTCTTAAATATCACTAAATCTTTCATTTGTTCCCACGCCTTCATTCATTGTGCCTTTTATACTAGATAAGCTTTTGTAGATATCGGCTTCTTGAGTTAGTTTAATACAGAATAAAAATAATTATAAGTAATTTTATAAATAATTGATTATATACACACCCATGTCTATTTTTAAAACTGTATATATAATCGTTTACATTGAAAATTTGATAAGAATATTTATTTTGAACAAAGCGTTCTTCGAGAATTATCAAAAAAAATGTGTCTTATATTTCAGAAACACCGCAAGAACAATCTCAAATTTTACAAAAAAATATAATAGTAGTGAATACTTGATTATGCACATATTTAATCTATTTTATAAATACTATTAAGTCACGGAATAATTTTTCTGTTCTTTATAGTATAAAACACAGATTCTATTTGCTCGGTATCATTTGAGATTTAACTTGTTTCACGATCGTGTGAGCAGTGGTAAGTAATTCATGTATGTTCGAATTTATTAAATATTAAAAATTATTTACTTGTTATTTTTCCTTCAACAATTATTTTTCAGCTCAAATTATAATAATGTGTTGTTATATTGGTAAATTTTAAAATAATTTTACAACCAATAACTAACTAACCAATTTCTAAATTGGAGAAATTATCAATTCACTCTCAACATCAAATTTTTTAGCATATTTTTATATTTATTTAAAAGCACAAAATATTTGGTTAAATATTTGATAGTTTTATAAACATAAATCTAAAATATGTTTAATTTATTAAATATTCTGTTTATCAATAATCATTAGTTATAAAGTACTTTTTTAAAATCTAAAATTATTTAAATATATTTTGACTTTTATTCTTATATAAAAAATATCACTGTAATCAGTTTATTGATTTAAATATAAATGAGCCTAAAGTAGTTTGTAAGAGCTCTATTTATCAAATTTTGCAAATAATTCAATTGCAAATGGCCGAATTAAATGGCCGTTAAATTAAAAATACCATTTTATCTTAATTTATTGTAATTACAGAAATAACGATATAACAAAAAGTTATAAAATTTAGATCTTACTATTTTTGCTTGCTGTGCGTCGTATATTTTGAAAAATATTCTGTATAAACAATAAGTAAATATTTTTTCGCTTTATCATTGCAATTTACACATTTCATATAATTGCATAATATAATGAAATACAATATGACAATATATTACAAAAAAATAAAAATTTATCACAATATGTCAGTTTCCCTTATCGTTATCAACAGATACAGTGTCTTTTATCGTTATCAACAGATACAGTGTCTTTTATCGTATCAACAGATACAGTGTCCCATATCGTTTCAACAGATACAGTTTCTCTTATCGTATCAACAGATACAGTGTACCTTATCGTATCAACAGATACAGTGTCCCTTATCGTATCAACAGATACAGTGTTCCTTATCGTTTCAACAGATACAGTGTCCCTTATCGTATCAACAGATACAAAGTCCTTTATCATTTCAACAGATACAGTGTCCTTTATCGTATCATCAGATACAGTGTCCCATATCGTATCAACAGATACAGTGTCCCTTATCGTATCAACAGATACAGTGTCCCTTATCGTTTCAACAGATACAGTGTCCCTTATCGTTCAACAGATACAGTGTCCCTTATCGTTTCAACAGATACAGTGTCCCTTATCGTATCAACAGATACAGTGTCCCTTATCGTTCAACAGATACAGTGTCTTTTATCGTATCATTAGATACAGTGTAGTTTATCATAGTTTATTATAGTTTATCATTGTTTTAATTACATATCTTTTTGTAAATTAAATAAATTTTAATTATTATAATTTTTTTAGACCTTTCCTTAAAATGATAAAAGAGCAAAAATAAAAAAAAAAAAAGATAAAAATCTAAAAATACAAATTATTATTAATTGAGACATTCAAAAATATTAAGATTTAAATTTTATAACTTTTTTTGTTACCTATATCTTCATTTCTGTAATTACAATAAATTAAGATAACATGGTATTTTCAGTTTAACGAACATAAACATATACATTTTTATTAATTCGGCCATTTTCAATTGAATTATTTGCAAAATTTGATAAATAGAGCTCTTAAAAACTACTTTAGGTTCATTTATATATAAATCAATAAACTGAGATATTTTTTATATAAGAATAAAAGTCAAAATATATTTAAATAATTTCCGATTTTAAAAAAGAACTTTATAACTAATGATTAATAATAAACTGAATATTTTAAACATATTTTACATTTTTGTTTTAAAGTTGTAAGTCTTTCCATGCTACAGGTTTCGATACTCTGAGATGTATGTTTTTTCTTTGATTTTCATCCTTCTATCACTTTGAGAAGTTTCAATCTACGTCTTGTTTTCCGCATAACCGTGCAGTTCCTAATAATCGTACAGTGTGGATAATTTTACTATTTCCAATATACGTGCAAGTCTCAATAACGTACCTACTTACTAAATAATATCTATACGAATACCAGACAAAAATTAAAGCCGTACATGTCTAAATAATCACGCCGGTTGGAATTAATATCAAAATTTAATAAGCGTACGGTCTTAATAAGATCGTACAGAGTGAAATTTTTTTTAACAATTAATATCCGTGCATGATCGCATATTCAGAGCACAAAAATAGTGCCTCCATTCCATCCATTATTCTATTTTTGAATCTATAGTACGAGTAAAGATTTGAGTAGAACATGTTTAGCATCCCCTCTCACTTGTTACAATCACAGTAACATACAACCATTACTTATTACTTTGAAATCAATGTATACTTACAAAAACAGCAGCATTTTCAATGTTATAATTCGTTTTTGTCAGTTCAATAAATCCTGAATCAATTTCCATGTCCACCGTTTTAGTTTGACTTTCACACAAAATATTTTGTCTGATAAAAGTTAAATTACATTTTTTTCTCGTTATTTATCATTTTTAGAAAACCTTTTTGAGACTGGTCTAACATAATTGTTTCTGTATTTTGATTGGTAACAGATTTTTCTTTATAGTTCCTCCTATAGTTGTTAGAAAAGATATACCTATTCATTAGCATTCCGACCAAAGTCGTTACGGATATAATTATTACAATAATTTTAATTACAAATGATACATTAACAGGTTTTAGCACAACAAAAATTGCATTGTAATAACACATTAACAAAAAAACTATTCTCTTTTCACTATTTTTCAGATAAAACAATGAATGCAAAATCGAGATATGAAAATTTTACCGGATTCTTTGTCAGCTTTATTTTACTAGCATTGTTAATGTCCGATGTCTCTGGAAAATTGCCGGACACTAGTGTAAATCTATCTACCAGTAAAGGAGTACAACCTTTTCTTTTTCATAATCAGATGAAAAATCTAGAAAAAAAGCGTTCAACTAGCAACTTTCAAATTTACAAATACTTTCAAGACAATGAAATTCGGCGTCTTCGAAATTGGCTCAAAGTAAAGACGCCGTATCTTCGAAAAATTGTGGATAAACTAGATTATGATACTCTTGCATATCTGGTGCACTTGTTAAACAAAAACAAATTGCGAGGCTGAATGCAACTTTCAAGACTTGATTTGCTTTTAATATGTTCAAATGACTTTTAACTAATAAATCTATATTGCCTTAATTAGAAACCGGAAAAATTAATATATTACAAAGAACATTGGATTTATTTTAAGTTCGCAGGGATTTAGTAGTAGAAAGAGTATTTTTAGTCATATATCAAATTGTGAAAGTTTTTATTTAAAAAAATATTGGAAAGTTTGAAAAAGAGATAAAATTAGCTTTTTTGCAATTAAATTTTTTTAAAGGATGTTTTAACCACTAGCGAATTATTTTGCATTTATATACGATAATATATGTATAATGCATTGTATATATTTATTTGACCTTTTTATATGGATTTATTACGTTGCTGATATTTCGATACTTCGAGTGTTATGGTCCAAAAGAACGACCAAATAAAAATTTTTATTCATAAAACGAAACAATTAAACTACTTTTAAAAATAGATTAATAATATGTTAAATATTATGAAATAAAAAAATAGTCCATCGATAAAGTTATTATAATGAATGTTATTTTTGATTGTATTATAATCATATATATATATGATTATATATTAATTAATATTAGTTTTACAAAGATATCCTATATTAAACTATAATATTAAAAAATTAATTTAAATAGTAATTTTCGTCATGTATGGGACGCGCGACATTCTTATAATAGTTCATGTAAAATTCGTAATTTTGTCAAAAACTCATTAAATACAAAAATTTCAAATTTTTTTAATAAAAAATCATTTGAAGAAAGCCTACAGTTTATTTTATATTATCTAAATGTATAAGAACGATTGATATATGTATATCTTTTTTTACCAATAAAATATTTAAACCTAAAAAATAAATTTCAAACACGCATGCAATTAAAAATTCAAATTAACAATATTTGTGTTTTTTTATAATTCAAATTACTTCAAACTATAACAATTGTTTTTAATGTTATTCAATGTTTTTGGTATTTATTATTTAAGGAAAAAGTTTGCTGATAAAAAAGTTAAAGCGTTGTCGCCAGGTCTTATTATATTAGCAAATATATTACTAAAAAGTTTGAAATTGCCAATGTTTCAATTTGTGAAGCTTAATTAAGACAATATGAAAAAATAAAAGAACCAACAGGTGATGATTACATTATTTTTCTCATATTCTACTTTTTACAATAATTAACAAGCAGATGATTGGTAAAGACTATAGATACTAAAACGATTCGTAAATATTTTAATGAAATTTCTTCTCTGTTTATATGTTATTGATTGTGTAATTGAACTACTTTAACCAAAATTCAAGTATTAAGAAATATTGAAATATGTTGTTTGTTAATAATTTCAAACTTTTTTTACAAACTGTATTATTATTACTATTATTATTTATCAAAATTAATGCCACTAATTCGTATAAAAATTTTCCAAAACCTTTTGTCATTTGGAATAATGTTTTTCGTGATAAAATGTCAAAAGATATTCAAAGATTTTTAAATCTAGCTTAAGAACAATTTCCAGAAATAATGTTTATGATTTTTATTTAATGAAATTTCTTCTCCTATATTCCAAATTATATATTTTGTAATTTTGATTATTTTGATTATGCTGTATGCTATATAAAATTAAAAAAAGAACAATATTCTTAACTTCTTTAAAAATTTGTAATAAAATATTTTACTTCTTTTTTACAAACTAATAAAAAATATAGATGATAGCATTAAAAATGTAATTATATATCTTTTTAAAATCTACAAATAAAAATTTGAAATAAATAAGCAATAAAAACAACTTAATTTATACCAAAAGCGTTATTATTCTTTTAATCATTATTAATAAGTTTACTTACTATAGAATAGATGTCGATAGTGTTCATTATTTGGACTTCTTTAAATTATGCAATAATTACATAGACGATAACGATTTGTAATCAAATTGTCGTTGAAAGTATATGGAACGCTAAAGACAATAACATCTTTAAACAATAACTTTTAAAAACAAAAATATAAAAGATTAAGATTTATTTATGAGACACTTTAGTATTGTAAAATTTAGAGTAAGCATGTTTGCTAAATATATAATACCCTTTATACAGGTTTTGATAATTTATTTTAAATAAATAAAAAAATTGCATGCAATGAAATGAATTGCGCACAAGAATATTAATAGGATGATTATTACTTAATGATAATTACTTTGTTGAAGTATTACACATACAAAATTACTTTACAATAAGTCTGTTAAATATATATTATATCAAATTTGTATTTTAGGGAATATATGTAAATTGCGAATGAATCAATTCGTCGTCAATAATATCCTCTTTTTTAAATGTCATAACCATAGTTGGGGTGTCTGTTTGTTTTTTTGCTGCGTTGGTGCTGCAGTGACCGTTGCCATTAGCAGTTGTAGAAGTGGAATTGGCAGCAGCCAACTTTTCCTTTTTTGCTTTCTTTGCGGCGTTTTCCCTTTCAATCTCAATGCGGGGTGGTTTAGTGAATATAATACGAACGAGCATATCGAATATTTCGCAAACTGTCAGCACGCTCATTCCAAGATAGAATCCCAGAATCCCACCCATATCAGAGGCTATGTTCCGAATATTATAGCTGTATTCTTCGACATAGAGGGTGCTGTAGATCTCGTCCGTGTTGATCACTACCTAGAAACAAACAGACGCAAAATATAAGAATGACAACAATTGTAAGTAAAGCCGAGGACACGTTTCTCTTTTCCATTCAACTTTTGTATCTTTTTATACAAAAGTTGGATGGAAAAGAGTAACATGGCATCCGAATGAATTAAGAAAGATAGACATTAATTATGATACTAAATTGATAAATTCCTATAATATTTAAGAGAGTGCGTGTTCTGTAAATGCTATCATCAAATTTTCTACATTTAGTTTCGCATTTATACTGGAGTTTCGTTTTCTTTAGTCCGTTATCAAAAGACATTTATTCTAAATAAACAAATGAAGAAAAGTCTTTATCTAGAAATCTGTTTTCTCCGATGTTTATCTTTGATAATAAGATTAATTAACTAGTTTCGTGTAAATGTATAACGCTAACTGGTTAACCTTTTACATAGGTTAGCAAATTATGATTAATGTTTACATTTAAACACCAAGATAAAAAGTAAACGGATTTATATTTCTAAAAAGTGATTCACTTTCAATACTGTGCAACTATTTACTATATTAATATCCTTTCGTTACTTATTTGTATAACTCCACAAAGTCATAATTAGGTCAGAAAGGCTGCGAGATTGATTTTTACTTTTACATTGTTTACACAGAACCTCAAAAGATACATACTACGCAACAATGATATCCTTGAAGTTTTGTCTAATAGCTATTGTAATAAATAAATAATTACAACAGAAAATAAACACGAACGTAGACTTTTTGTCTTGTTTTTGGATAATAAACTAATGAAGCTAATTACATATTTCATTCATACATATTCTTTTGTCAACGATATAACCCCACCTTTAAAGAACTTATACCTATATTTCCTTACTTTTATAATCGAAACAAATTTTTAAATATTTTAAAATCTATAAAAGGACATTAGTTTTTTCTGCCTTGCTTAGTGTTACAATATTTATATTTGCTCGAGCCAAGATAAGAAATAACAAGATAAAAAATCCATTTGTTCATCAGTTGAGCAGAACTTTTGTTATCAAATATTATATTCTTGTGAAAGGAAATCTTTAAACAAAACAAAAAACTATTAGTTATATATATATGCGGCAAGCTATATATTTCGATTTAGATATAGTCATATAATAATATATTCAAAGGACCCAAGCTTATCTTCCATATTAAATTAAATAAGAGTTTGAAACATAAATTTGAACATTTTTAAATTATAAAAGCTAATTATTCAAATTAATTTAATAGCTTTCAATAAATTTTACATTTCAGTATTAATGAAACAATGAAAAAGAACAATAAAGATTAAGATTAAAACTATTACAGTAAAATTACGTATTAATGGTCATAATCATTCATACGTTTTAAAAGATCTAATTTACTGAAATCTAACACTACACATCGAATTGAACTTCTTTATTTTTTTCTCTCTTGATTTTCATACTTTCAAAAATATATTTTTGGTATAATGGCTATATTCAATTTACCTAAAGCAGTCTCTAACACCTAAACGTATTTTACTATTATTTAATTAATACATTTTTATAAATATTTGAATTTTTTACAAAACATACTGTTAATATTGAAAAATTAAATCAGCGAATTTAATTACCTTTGCAAAATTTTCTCTCGCTCTCAAATATTTCGTGGCGGATATGTTGACAAGAAACTCTTCCCAACCAGGTAAAGGTTCATTGCTAATCGATTTCCTTGCTAGATAGAGTTTATTCAACATTTTTGTTAACATATTTTTATAAGAAGAACTTAAAGTCCAACGGGCCATGGACCAGTTGGCGCGGTACTTGTTCCGCATGCAAGGTGTTTGGCCCAGACATTGGTAACTCTTGGACGAAAGATTGTTGAGAGCGTGCTGTACACAAAGAGCACGGTTATGAAGAGTTTCATCTGAAAGATTTTAAAATGCCAGAGTAATTCATTATAATTATCCTGTATTATTCAGTATTCAGTATTAGATCGACGATATAAAATGTTAATTATTTTCTTTACATTCTTACATAGAGGTAATGATAGTCAAAATTTATTTTTTGATATAATGAGTATATTACCTGCTAACAGTTCACAATATTAAAGTTTTTAAATTTGGTATACATATATATGAAACATATATACAAAACAATTAAGAATTGTTTAAAAAACCATTGATGAACGTTTTTTGCTAAGGGTATTAAAGTTTAACTAGAAAAATGAAAGCTTGATTACTTAGAGCTGCTGACAACGTGTAGCCACTGCTTTCTCCTAAAAGGGTTAAATTGAAACAGAATGTTGGTACCATTTTTAAAATTCTTTCTGATATAGGGTAATAATGTGTCACACATTTACAATTTTTTAGAGTCATTATATGAAACTCTTCATTAAGACAATCGGAATATCCAGATCCTTCATACTGAATCATCGTGGGGGGATCTGCAATCATGTTCGAATAACTAACATTTTTGTGCTCCTTGGTGCATGGGGAATCAACTTTATTTGCCATTTCGTAACGTGTCATTGACAGGGATATGACAGTCTTGAAACCGGGAACAGTTACAACACGGGTGGCATCCATATGAGGGTAGTGACCCCGAGGAGTGAAGTAAAGCGCAATACCGGAACTTTTGTCCGGTTGGGGAACACCAACGAAATCAAAATCTGTGTAGGGGATGGCCCCGAAAGACAGGTTAGAAGTCACGGCATGAGTGCTGTCTGTATACAAATAAAGAGTTAGTTTTTTGTCGACAACATTAAAATCTGTTGGACTAGGACGATATCGAAAACACGAGAGGTGCCTCCAATGCGGGAGATTCTCTTGGACAGGAGACATTTTTGATTTACCATCTGGCCCAAATATTCCCGTAACCATTTGATTAAATCTATGACCATATGCAGAGTTTATAAGATGGGTGGGAATTGTCTGCCAAAAAGAGTCATAATAAGTTTGAGTATAGGAATGGTTTAATATATCCCTGAGACTGAATAATATATCTTTTATTTTTAATCCGGCGAGGGTGGGTTTCTCTTCTTCAAGAACCATGAACGAATTGGAAAGAATGTACTCATTACACAGATGAATGTCCGGAACCATAAATGGTGTTCCTCGAGGTTTCATAGAAACTGTTGTTGGTTCCGCTATATACTGTATTACGAGAGTGGAGGAATGATATAAAAAAATTAATGTTCCCGCCAAAGTTAAGAAAAACCACAAAATCCTGACATTATTCACGTTGGAATTTATAATCCTTGGAACACCATGCATCGTAGAATCCGATAAACATCTTTCGATAAAAGGAAACATTTTCTTAATTAAAAATAAAGTGGTAAGTATGATAAAAAGTGTAAAATTATTTTTTTCTATTATTGAAATATATTTTTAATTTATGAATGAATATCCACTGCTTAAAAATGTTTTCAATTCTGATTGGTTAAAAAAGTTTGCATATTTTATGTCGTGTTTGCGTTTTTGTTCAACTTTTTATTTGAATATTTAGAATTTTGTGGTGTATTCGACTATTTAAATAAAAATAAATTTAATAATTTTTTTCCAAATCTACAAATATGTTAATATTTACTTATAAAAAATTGGTAAAATATAATTTTTTTTTTCAGTTTTTGTCTTTCCATAAAGTTTACATTTTCCATTTTGAGGAGCTGTCAACATTTTTAAGTATTGATCACGTTTTCTTTGAATATTATGGGGAAATGAGAGCAGATGAATTTTATTCACTCAACTATTTTACTCGCTGTTCATTTCTCACAATAACAATATCGTTAAAATGGTTGAAATAAAAGCTAAAAATTGGTTTAAGTTTAATTGCATATAGAAAATTAAACTTAAGACAATTACAGCTAATAGAAAAAGGGATAATTTTCATTAAATAATTAAAAATTAGTTCATAAAAATATATTTTAATTTATTGGTTGATGAATTTATTATATATGCTAATTGCACTTATATTGAATAATCAACCTTTCTAAGGATACCGAAATCGTTAAGGGTTTTGAAAGATACCGCAAATGGTCGCTAGAAATGTGTAATGATTTAATCATACTGTAGCCACTAGAGAAAAAGCATATAAGTAGAAAATTAACAATAATTATTTATTTTTATCCTCAACCTTTTGCAAAAAAAATGCAGCGAAAAACTAAATTTTGAACATTTAGCTTTTTAACAGTCAATCTGAACTGAGCCAATCAAACTTTTCTTATGAAATTATTTGTGAGAATGGAGCAGCTATATTAAGAATAAAACAAAAGATTACACAATTTATCTAAATTTCTTGATAAACCAATCAAATCAGTTTATTGAAATTCAGTTTTTGTTGTTTTGATAAAGCACGTGGGTTCTGAGTGTTAATGTTTGTTAGGCACGATTACATAAATTTCACAATTTCATTTATAATTTTACATCTGATTTTTCTCTGGTATGTTTACCTTTTTGGACCGATGTTTGGCCGTGACCACAATGCACGGGGTACCTCGAGTAATTAACTCAAAATTAAGGAGCATTAAAATTCTCTGGGCTATATTAACCTTCATAGGAACTATGATTCTCATTTTCCATGCTTCAACCCTCGTCATCCAGTTCATCTCCGAGCCCACAACAGTACTGATTAAGCCGGGCGGAGCGGCCTTTGAATCCCCAGATATTCACTTCTGTAACGAGTTTTACGCCTTCTCCAACTCCTATATGATCTGGGAGGAAGGTTATCGTATCACCCCAGCCGGACGACAAATTACAAAAATTCAAAATAAGCTGACCGCTATTCTTAATGACTCAAGGACTTCGGCATATTATGGCTCCATTTGGGACACAATTCCATCCCACTTACTTTATTCGGCATATGGACGACAATATCAACAGTCTATGTCATCGGCATTTAGTTGGGATGGCAGTGTCTTGCCATACAATATTTACGACACTATGCCGCACTGGAAACATTTTAACTGTTTCCGCTTTCGACCAAGGCCCACGGATTTCAATGTGGTTGATAAGAAACTCACGTTTTTCTTGTTTGTTGAGAGCAGTTATAGAAATGCGAGCACTCTAAAATTTGGTAGCATTCCCCTAATTAATGTTGATTTTGTGGGTGAACCTGAGATTGATAAAAGTTCAGGAATTGAACTTTATTTCACCCCTAAAGGACATTATCCTAATATCGATTCATCACGACTAGTTGCTACACCTGGATACAAGACGACTATTTCCTTGTCGATGGAACGTTCCAAATTAATTAACAGAAAAGATTCAGTTTGTACAACCGAAGCTAGAAATGTGAGTTATCTCAATATGCTGGTGGATCCCCCAGAGATGGTCGAATATATGGGCTATAGCTACCTTGACTGTCTCAATGAGAAGTTTCACTTTCTAACACTGGAACGTTGTGGTTGTGTTACTCATTATTATCCTCTTACCGAACCAATTTTGAAAAAGAAACCAACTTTTTGTTTTAATTTGACACTGCTGAGTGAACCGTATAATTATACCTTCACACCTGAACTTGGTAAGTAAAATTCATACTAATTCATAACAGTATTCATTTATTTACGATCATATCATTAAAAGCTCAAGATTACCAGTTGTTTCAGCTTTAGGCCTTACCTGGTGATTAAAGCAAATAAGAAACACAGAATGAAATAGCTAACTTCTCTATAAATTATAACTTTTGGGCGTATTTTTTTTGTAGAGAAACTTTTGGAAAAACGTCTCTTGTGTATCAAAGAAACGGAAAACATACTTTCCACGCGTAGTTCCGACTGTCGCACACACCGACCCTGTACCGAAAATCGATATGTTATCAATTGGTCAATGTCACGATGGGCACTTACCTCTTCCTACATCAGCATGTATCAAAAGATGTTGATGCGAGTTTATGCTGTAAATACGCAACTACGCAATTTAACACTGCCTGGATTTCTTGAGTACATTCCCAATGTGAAAGAAGCCTCTTTCACAAGATCAATGGAAAATTGGGTCAAAGTTAATAAATGTTTTTATTACCACTATAAATCAAAGTGACAACATGATACAAAAAACAATTAAAAATATGAATATAAAAAACTAAAGGGATATATTTGAAAAGTTTAATTATAAAATTAAAATTAAATATGACCAATATAATTTTTGTGATTTTTAAAATTCTCCGATAATTTTTTTTTTATTTATTCTTCCATTTTTGAATAATTAAAAACATGTGTGTTTTTCTTTTTGTTCGAAGGTAATCATTCATGCGGAGGAAATAAACAGTACACTCTTTCTGGAAGAATACACATACAACACGCGAAACATCGCTTCTGATATGGGTGGAATTGTAGGATTTTATTTGGGCGTCAGCGTGCTAACTGTATGTGAAATCTTTGAGATGATTATGGTCATTGTCGTGAAACCTCGCGAGATCACCCTGGAGGAAGAGAAAGAGAAGGAAAAGGGTAAAATCGAAAAGATACATCGAGAGGATGGCAAGATTAGGAAGACAACATCTTCCTTAGCTATTCTTGATGATGACGATGAAGCTCTGTTTCAAGAAGAGCTTGAATATATGTTCATACAACAATCGTAATTATATTAACTTATTAAAATGGCCTTCATTTAAAGTTTTCTGTTTGTGACAATTTTAATTTAAATGTTGTTAATATACTAATTTACATGTTGAATTATATTTGAATATATATTAAAATATAAGATATATGTCTAGAATTTTGTATTATTATATTTACTAGTTATATTCAGGGTGTCCCATAAGTAACGCCTTATTAGAAAAATAAAATAAAAGTGAATTGCGAATATACTGTTCTATTTTATATGTAGGTATAATCCATGATATTTTATTATGATATATTATATCGATCT
>JAUZNC010014894.1:12377-28263 GCA_034780395.1 Vannuccia rotundouncinata | reverse complement strand
ATTTAACGTGTTTTGCATTGAAGATGTTTCTATTTAACGTGTTTTGCATTGAGATGTTTCTATTTAACGTGTTTTGCATTGGTATAACATTCTTGCGTGCAATACAATAAAGGAATGCATTTGGCTACCTCAGTAGACTTTGTCAATGGACTGTTAACAATGACAGTCAGCCGCAATAAGCCAGTTTCGTTCCTCCTTTAAGTGTCTTCTGTGTTGACATAATGCAAAGCTGGTCAACAATCGATAGTTTTAATTGTAGTTTTACACGTGTGTTATTGATTGTATTACCAATCCATTTGTGATTGTAGTTCGGTGTTCTTTTAACCTGCTTTCAGACAAACTGTCCCTTTCTGAGAATCGGATGAGCCAAGTGATGGACTCCACAATGGCAGGAGTGGCAGACCAGCTCTCCGAAAGCTGTTACCAAACCAACCAGTCCCGGAGCCTGTCACGACTCCTGCAAGGTATTTCTAGATCACGTAGGACCTCTCTGAACTCTTATCTGATTGGCTGGTTGCCCCACAGACGAACTGGACTGGCTCGAGCGCCAGATCCTCATCAGCAGCCAGTCCAGCGACAGCAGCGAGGAGTCCGGCTGTGTCGAGGACCACGACATGATGACGTCATCGAGCAGTGTGACCAGCGACAGTTTGCTGGCCGCCGTGTCCATGTCGGCCTCGTCCACTCCGGCGGCTGGAGATAGCGGGCACTCGACGGACCTGTCCAGGATTCGGGATCTGTTGCGACAGGTGTTGGAGACCCAGGCCAGGACGGAGGCCACGCTCAGGGCTTATCAGGGTGAGGAATTGAGCAGCTGTGCTGTGTTGCGATTGTTGTGCAGTGTGTAAATCCGTATATTACGTAAAATTCGTCCATTTTCATCAACAAAATTTGTAAAATTGTTCTTTTTTTGAAATTTGGATGCAAGTGTGCCTGTTTCTTTCTGCTGAGGTGAGATTGTTCTCCAACCGATGCATTGTGTTCGCTCTCGTGCAGATGTTGAGAATGTTGTCACACTGTGTGTATGTTCTACATCTGCATTGGAATAGTTATCGATCTGATTGGGATACGCCCTCGTTCTCTTCTCTTGATCTTTTCATATACTTCACCTCTCCAGAGCAGTGAGATAGGTACACAACAACTTAAAGAAAGCACGATAAACGGTTTTGAACCAATTTACAATGCCCAAGATAAACTTCCTAACTCAATAGACACGGATTACTCTAAATGCTTCCAGATGTTGGTTCTCATACATACACCCTTCGAAATGTTTATCTCCATTATGTTTATATCTAATTGAAGAAGAGTTCAGTGAAGTTAGCACTGCCTTTTGATCTACCTCATTAGCGGTACATTACCTCCTGTCCTCTATTGACAATATTACAGTTGATGCGTTTCTTGTTTCTGCTTTATGCTTTATGTAAGGCGCATTTCTCATACAAATTATATTTAACAGGATCAATTATTATGATTGTACGTCCTGTGATTGTGCAATAGTTTCGCGGTGTGTTTGTTATATTTTGCACAAGTTTGAAATAGTTTTAAAGAATGGAGTATTTAGAAGATCAATTTTGATCTCCAATTTATTATATCGTCGTTATTTCAGAAACTATTGCAAGGGACATTTTTTCAGAAATGCATTGAACTTATTATTGTCTTTCATATCCTAAATTATTAAAGCGATGGAATCTATTGTTTTTAATTGTAGAAATATTTATAAAATATATTGTGTGCGCCCTCGGCATATTTTGAAAATTAGTTTTAGCCACACTGAACAATTTTGAAAATGTCCCTCACAAAAGTTTTCGTAATAACGACGATATCTCAAGACAACCGGTCTTAATGTCTAATCACACGTCTTCCCTGTTCTCCGCTTCTTGCAGCCCAGTTGACCGACCTCTCCCGGCAGAAGGAAGCAATGCTCGAAGCGGATTCATCCGGGAACAAAGACACCGCAGCGGAGGAGGTGTCCTCATCGCTGGACACGACGACCATGGTGGACAGTTGTACCGGGGACTCGGCTGGTCAGGACCTTCTCAGAGAGGAGGACCAGCTGGTGCAGCTGAGGACAGAGGTGGACGAGCTGAGGGCTCTCTTGGCAGGGGAGAAGACAGCAGGTCGAATGTCTACCCAGCATCTCCAGGGTATGCTTTGTCTTCTTCCTTGAGTCACTACCTAACTGTAAAACGGACCAATAAGGGTGGGGCGTAAGTTGAGTCCTGTAGGACAATATTTAAAGTCTGCTGTTGTTCTACTTCATCTTCCGCATCGTCCAACCAATAACTTGGAACACAAGGAGAGAGGGTTGAAGTAATCTGATGTGTGGAAGGAAAACTTTACCAACAGAAGTGTGCCACAAGAATTTAACCACAGTTAAACTGCCGATGTCCAGGAAGACCAATGGATGCTCTACAGAGGAGCTGCGGTATTGGCTGAAGCTGTCACTGGAAGCTGGAGTTCCCAGGAGAAGTATTTACTGCATGGAGATGACACTGACCGACTAGGGGTATTTTCAATTGGTTGCTAGAGTAAGACGAAAACATTTATAAACATATCGTTTTTTGGCCATAAGGAGATATTCCTTTTAAACGAGACTGTGAGCTGTGTCTTAATAATTGTCGCTATTGGAACCCACATTGGATAGATCTACTATATTTCTTTGATCAAAATGGAGAAACTTATCTGAATACTTCAGACATTCTTGGTGCCTATTTTGGATCCCCTCAATTGGCAGAAACCAAAACGGATGGTTCCAGCAGAATGGAGGACCTCCTCACGCTGTGCGAGATCTTTTAAATTATGGATATAAAAAGGATTGGAAGACGTGGTGAAGTCGAATGGCCTCCGAAAACGAATACAATTTCAAGATCTATTAATAAATATAAAATAATGTTGGTGTATTATTCGATATATCAAATATTACCGTTTTACACCAAACAGATTTTATATATTTTCCTATTGGGCACGACTTATGCCCGCCCTTGTATAATGTAGGTGTTGTTTAGCTAAAAGATGTTAATAAACTAAAAGGTTTCTGCTCATTTTACAGTAATGATAATAATAACTACAAGTTGTTAATATTATTTTGCTGTTCCCTGTCCTATTCAGACTAATTATCGTATCAAAAGGAGTGCTTACTAATAGTTTAGTATTAAATTATTTCTGGATAATTGTTCAGTCTTGTAATTTTAGCATGTATAATTTTTAATATTTTACTTGTAAACTAGAAGAATATTTTTTAATTGTAAATTTCCAAAAAAACTGTTTTAATTTAGTTTTAAATGGTCACTAAGCAACAGTTACTACCGACCTAGCAAAATGACTTTCGATTCAATACGTCTATTTTTCATAACAATTTATTTTATGCCGGACTAGTTATCTTATTTTTTCTACACTTAGATGTTTATGTTCCTCTAAATCCGTACTCGTCTCATCTTCTTGTATTTGTTAAAAAATTGATTTGTTTTTGTGTTTATTTATATCCCTATAAAAAGTTTTTTTCACAATAAGTATGCGCTTCAAACTTACTTTTTTGCCTAAACCTTCCTGTTGTTGTACACAGTAGTATACAGACTAATTATTATACTATTCTCTTGTCTCTACGTTGTATCTCTGTCTCTCTCCCTGCCCCTCTACTCACTGCATGTTGTTCTACTGTGTGTGTTCATACATTTATCTGTAACCAACCTGCACAGACGCCTTGAATGTTGAAAGGGAAAAGTGTGAATCCTTGGCGCTAGACATTTGTCACATGCAGAGTAAGTTTACTCCAGCTCAGTTGGCTAGTTTCCATCTCATTATTTTTTACTATGCTCGTTTCCTATGGATAATAGTCGTTCGTTCGTAACACCTAGAGATATTAAAAATATTTTCTACTCCAAAATTTCATGTGTTTTAATTATATATTACTTGTAGTAGTAAAAATAAAACTTAATAGTAAAGAGGTTTTTTTTCCTAAATTTCATGTAGTAAAGCAATCTACTTATAATAATGGAATTATTGTTATTTGTATTGATGCTGTGAAATTTGTGTCATATTATTTATAGAATATTGTTTTTAATCTGGTTAGATGAGTCTTTTGCATGATAGTTTCCTCTTGCACAATATTAATTTTTCATTAAATATATTATTATGTTGTCAACAAAACAACAAATGGATTATTTTCGTCTTTGTGAGAGAATTATAATTTGTCTAATTGCTTTAATCTTGTTTATTTCAGAGGAGATGAACGCTCTCGATAGTACGTCTCAACAATATCGATTAGAAGCAGATGCTCTGAAAGGTAAGACATTTTTATACTTACTCAATTTAATTTTCCTCTCTGGATGTTATGTTTATGTGAATGTAAACTAAGTTTCATTTTAATAAAGATCAAACTGATCACACCAATTTTAATAAAAGTAGTCAGGGGATGGGTATATTTGGCTCAAATTCGACTTTGACCTAGATAAGCTCTCGACCAATGAGAATCGAGAAAAGTCATTTAAACAGTCTGTGACCTTGACCACCTACGTAATTTAAATTTGCAAAGTGTAGCAGGCGCTATTTGGTTACTATGCAACATTAAATCGTAAACACGCCACATATAAGTCCTTCTCGATATCACCAGCAGCAGAACTGGCTTCCACGGAGTCCTCCAAAGAACGCACCTCCTCTGAAGTGTCCGCTCTAGCCGACGAGTGCTCCACGTTGCGCTCACGTATCCAGGGGATCGAGGCCGAGATGCTGTCCTCCCGAGCTCAGCACGACCGGCTGGCATCGGAGTACGACCGCCTCCAGCTGGAGCATCGCCACCTTCAGGAACAGGAGGCCAAACTCGCCGACTCGAAGAAGATGGCCGACATGAGTGTGCAGCAGGTGTGTATTGATGCTTCCTCCTTTCCTGTCTGTCTGTCTGTTAGCCTTATTTACAGGCGGGTTTCTTGCAGCTATCCGAAGCTCGTGTCCAGGTCACGGATCTCCAGGAGCAGTGTTCTCGGTATGAGCAGGAGTTGGTCCAGATGAGGTCGCAGGGGGGCGCCGACTTCACGGAACTGGCGGGGAGGACTCGCGTGGTATGTTGTGTGCATCAGAGGATCTTTCTTGTTATTCGTATCTGTGTTTGTGTGTTTATTCGTTGACTTATATATTATTATCTGATCAAAAAACGTCCAGAGCGCATTTCAATTATATACGGTATTAGTTTCGTTTTAAAGAGGGTTTTCAATCAATATTGTATATTTTAATAGGCTTTTGATCATTATATATTGATTGAATTCCCTCTTTAAAACGAAACTAACACCGTATATAATTGAAATGCATTAACAACTCTCATGAATTTCGTATTGATTATCGATATAGATATATTCCTCCGCGGACGTTTTTTATTATTGAATATTGGTCAGTTTGCCGGTCTAGATAAATAATATATAAGTCCTTGGTTAAACCTATCGGTCAATAGTGACCATGTTTGTTGTGATTTCGTCATGGGAGAAACCTCCACTCCTCCACAGTGGCACAGTTGCTCAACTTGGTCTCCTCTAAATTATGTTCCCAGCGACGACCCATCGCCCCGCTCGCTGTCCCCACCACGACCGGTAAACACCGGCGCATGACCAGCGCGGTCTCCAGGTCGCAGCACAATGTTGTCACCCCTAGCGGGAGTGTCACAGACACCAGCACGGACCGAAAGCCCATCAAGATCCGCTTAGTGTGGTGCGTTGTGAGGGTGGAAGGTGCAGGTTGAGGGGTAGCCCTTCCTCTTCTCCTCCAGTACACCCCAGCCCTCCTCACCTCAAGGTGTTGGAATAGTCAGCTCATAATGAGGAGTTTGGGCACCAGTTTGGTGTTATCGGTGTTGGTTGTTCATTACTCGCTTGTTATAATTTGGGTATCGGATTTCTTTATCAACTTTTTCGTTGGTAATTTTGATATTTATTCCTTAAAGTATTGATTTGTGATGACGTCACACTTCTGGAGTTGTCGCATAGACAGACACTCATTACTCTGAGGTAATCCTTCATTTTTCGGGTGTCAATCCAGTAATGCGCAGCTCCAGAAATCATTTTGAATTTCTTTTTCGTTTTTTTAATATCTTCTCGAGCAACTTGTGATACATGCTCTCTTCTTCTTCCAACTAATTGTCTCCAGGTCTCAGCCTGCGCGGTGATCCCACTTATGGTTCTCTTGCTAGGAATTATGATATCCCTCTACTGGAATCTCCGAAACTGACTCACCACCGACAATGTTTCTATTGCTGCCGGAGTACTTGTGAAGAAAAGGCTTCTAATAATAGATTAATTATTGTATTTATTGAAATATCGGCTTGATAAATAACGCTATTTTGTCTATCTAGAACTATGTAGGTAATGTATCAGTGATTTCTGTACTTGTATGTGTTTTTTGTGTACTATAAGTCAAATAAGTGATATAGAGGATTGAAATGATCCAATTGTTCTTGACTGTAACCAGCAAAATGCGAATAGAAGAGGCTCTGTTGTCCACTGTGTAAATCGAATTTTACAAAAACAATAAATCATTCTTATGACAACAAAATAATTCCAGCGAGTGATTCGTCGGATGTATCAGGTAGCACATTTCATTTTGATAATATTTACATCCTAATCACCTCGTTGTCCTCCACACTCACCATAGAAACAATATCGTTCTTTGAAATAATGCTCAACAGTAGAAGAATATTATACCTAAAATCAGAAGAGCATTTTTAGATGTCGTTATTGTATAATTAATTACCTAACATATTGTGTAAATCTGTTTGATTTTGCCAGATAATAATTATTCTGATGACTTTCGTGAAATCCGTATGTGAATCTCACTATTTTCTTAGTTTGACATTGCATGAATCCCTTGAACTCGTAACGCTCGGCATCCTTATTATTGTACAGCCTTTATTTATTCTACATTCATTCTAGTTTGCTAGATAATATATTTATGTTTCACTTATAATCCGTCATCTACCTAGTTTATTGAGATTTGAAGAGCCTGTATTAATTTCATTCTCTTTTTTTATTTACCGTTCGTGCAAATTTTCGACGCCGTTTAGTTTTCTCGATATTTTGCTCGAAAGGTATTCCTTTCTTTTCATCTTCTCTCGAGAAGGCTCATCTTCGACAACCTAACAAAATAAGGACCTTAATCTGTAAAATGAAACCTTAATTGCTTAACTGTTTGAGTCGCGTGTACATTAAACTATGTATATATTATAATGTTATACAATAGAGGGTGTTGCACTAGTTTTGTGCAAAGGTTTTGTTTAATACGACCAAACGGCTTCGTTATATTCTCTGGGCACAAACTATTATCACAGTGACTGCTTATCTGATTTATCTATTCTACTCTTTGTATATTCTCGACCCGAGAATTCTTTTTGATTATAGTTGTGCCTGCACGAGCTATGAAGATGGGCATTGCCTGGCTATATAGATTGTTGTATTGTACATTATTAATGCGATGCATTTCATTTGTTTAATAAATTACTGTTCAATTAAACACAGACACCGTTGTTGTTATATTTTGATAACCTAGAAAACAAAACAATTAAAATTTATGTGTATACTTTTATTGACAAATTCATACTATTAGTATAAGCTTTGAAAAATTAAATATTTAACGGTTCAGGTTTATTATTCTTTTGTAAATCTTTTTATATATGTTATGGCAAATTTACAGGGAACACTTGAAGTAGTCACAGGAAAGTTACATTGTATTTTTTAACGATTTATGTCTATAGTAGCAAAACATTTATTTAATAGGCACAAGCAATGATATTAATTAAACGCTTAGATTTTGCTTTTAATAGTGGAAACTTTCCAAACAGAAATATATAGGAAATGGCTAACTTGAAATATAAGTTACGAGAGTTTTCCTGATAAGATTATTTTAGTCGTCCCTGCATCGAAGAATAGGTACCTACCCCCATGTAATAAATTCATGCTATATAGTATTATATAGTGACTCGTCTATAAAGACTTTGTTTGAATATAATGTGCACTGGAAGGAAATATTATAAAAAACGAAACCAAAAATAAATTCGATTTGTTAAAACTGATAACATAAGAAAATACATATGTATGTACGTAATGTTTCAATTGGTGAAAACAAATGAGACGTACAATCATTTTAATTATAACAGACGTGCAGATTGGAAGTGAAAACCGCAGGGCAACTCAATTATATAGCAAATGGATTAATTATTTAACTGACTTACAAAATATGTATTGTCATAAATATAGCATATATATATAGCATAAAGACCTATAATAAATGTAACAATTAAAAGAACTGCTAATTAGGACTAAAACCATGCAATTATAAAACAATCAAAATGATGTAATTATACCAAGAATCTTAAAGCAAGTTTTAAAAAATTTAAAAACATTTGATATAATAATATAGTTATAAATATACACTAATACAAAATATTGTTAATACTTTGAATGGCAAAATTATAATGCATACAAATTTTCAATAATAGTATAACTATAGCCTACTCTCTTAAAACATATTTCTTCGATTGTTTTACACAATCAATTAGACTTTAAAAAGTAACATAGCAACTCATTTAAAAATGGCAGATGTTGAGATTTTATTCTATCACTTATCACGATTGTAATATATTGGATTAAATAAGGAAGGTTACATCTCTATATTTACTCAGGGTAAATATACATTAAAATTATATTTCAAATTATTCTTACTGAAAAAATACGTAAACTTTTTTTTCAATATTTGTAAGCTTCACTATTTGTAAAGATTTTATGCAAAATTTGAGTGCAGAATTGTATGATTTATCTAATTTTTAATAATTTGACTTGCTTTTCTATATATTTAATAAATTTTATATTAATACTAATATATTAAAAATAATAGTTAAAAATTGTTGATCAATGCAATGGTTTTATAATTAAACAAAATTTAAAAACCTATTTCATAATTTCTATTATTCTCATACATAAGAAACTGATTAACAATCAATAAATATATATCCATACATATTTATATAACAATAATTTTGGAAGTTTGATGAATTTATGTGCTAACATAGACTTCAATTCCATATATATACAATTTAATTATTTATTTTTTTCAAAAATTATAAAATTCAGATTATAATTTTTATTAAGTTAAAAAAATAAAATTATAATTAAAGTATTTATGTGTTATATACCCTAAAGAATCTTGTCCATTTCATGAATGGGACAGTTATGAGTTATGAATGTACAAACAACATATTTTAAATAAAATTAACAACAAAAGATAATATTCTAAATTTATTTTAAAAATAATGAAATATTAAATCAATTTGCATATTAATAACAATTTCATGTCAACCTAATATATATTCATTGTATTCATAACATTACCAATCTATTGATATTGCTCTATGATCTCAACAATCTGTATTTCCTATTACATATTTTATTGTCAGCTATTCTATCAGCATAATTGGTTCCAAATTATGGAATTGTTTACTGATACAATGCCAAAATGAGAAGAAATATGATATTTTTAAAAGTTATTGAAATCATTTATTTTTAGTGTGGCTATATTCCATTTTCATTATTTTTACAGAATGGTGGTAAAAATATAATATTATTGTTAGGAAAATAATTTTGTCTGTCCAAACAATAAATAATGTTTATAAATGTTTTTTAAATAGATTTACAAAAAATATCTTTTGCTGTCATATGTTATAATTATTCAGGGAATTTTGGTATAAACCTAAAAGTCATGGAATTTATAAATATTTCTGGAAAATTTTATCAAGTCAGGGAATTAAAAATTTTATATGTGAAAAATTTTAAACACCTCTTTATATGCCTTCTAGGTAAAAATAACCTACATTTTTTTACATTTTATGTGAATTCTAATTTATTCATTCATTTATCTCTTTTCTTTTTTCATTTTGGTTTAATAATTTCAAAAGGATGGTATTTTGCAATAATGGAGAACTTTTAATCAAATTGAATGCATTACATACCAAAAAAGATACCAAAATATCTGCATTCAAAGAGTTAGATAAGTTTATTAAATTGAAGAGGGTGAACTGTAATATGCATTTATTATTTAACATTTAATTGACATTTTTATTTTAAGTCTGTATACAATACTTTAATAAAATTTCACTATAAGATTTTAATAAATCTATCTAATTTTTCTAAATATTATTGTACTAAAAAGTCAGAGAATTTGATTTTTTTAAAAAGCATGGCAACTCTGAAATTCATTATTAGAACAATAAATTTGGCTGTCCTAGCTATAAATTTAAATTTATTTAAAATTTAACATTGACTAACTAGAATACAATTATGTAAAAGAATACAGCATATACAGACATCACAAAAATAATTATTGTTATAATATGTAAAAATAATAATGTAGTACAAATGTAATACAAATGTTCACAAACTTTGCTTTTGGTAAATAAAATTTGTATCTTCCAAGAATTATAATGATTATAATCTTTCATAAAATAATTATTATAAATTTTGTATTATTTTTAAGCCTAGAACCTAGTATTATATTATATATTTTCTTTTTCCTTTTACATATAATATCCTGATTATATAGAATAGTAATCAGGGGCTACACCCTCCTAGGGGCTACATTCAATGCAGTCTGTCCTAATTCTGCCAACATGACAAATAACTTTTATAATATTTATACAAAATAACTGCACACTTGCATTTGATACTTTTTCTGTAAATTTAAAAATATGTTCTTTATATTCAATACATGTGCCAAAATACTAATTAATTATATTAATAAATATATTATTATAAAAGATATCTAAAGAATTTGAAATGGCTAGGTCAATTAGCTAATATATATTGTTTTAAAATATGTTTCAGCATTGTCCCATCCTAAATGTACATGTTTTAGAAGACATTTGCAGTTCTAATTAATCATTTTTTGAATTTTTTGCTCTTTATAATCTGTGTCAAAATATTTATTATTATAATATATTTTTGAATTCTAAGGTGATACTATCTTCACCTACAAGATCCTAGTTCAAAATGATATACACTATTTTGGTGTTCATGCAGCCTTTACATATAATCTGATATTCAGAAATTCAGTTATTCTAAATTATACTTTATTTATCATTATACTTTATTATAAATAAATATTTCATTTATAAAATTTCTAAGTATATAATTTGTTGCAATATAATAAGAACAATATTGATATTTGCAGCAAAAGTATCTAGTATCTGAAGGTTGCATAATTTTTGACAGTTATGAATAAACATTTTATTTAATATAAAAATATATACCTGTAAAATGTAACATAAAATATAAATACTGTGAGTAATAATTATATAATTTAATATATATATATATAAAATACAATAATAATATATAATTTCATATTTTATTGTATTTTACATGTATATTTTTTAACAATGTGCATCTCTTAAATATTACACCATATTATTCTAAACCTTTACTAAAATTAAGTAGATTCATATGAGAAAAATATATAAATAGAAGTTTTCCCACTTACTATATTATATAAAATAGTTTGGAGTTACTATCTATTCTGAATGAAAGGAAATTTTAATTATTTTTTATGTTGCAGGTAAATTACTTGTATATTAAAGGTACAGAAAATATCAGTTAATCAGAATCAACTTGATACCAAAAAAGAATTACTTGCAAAAATCACTTGATGAATGAAAATGCATTGAATATATTTTGTTTCCTCATTGATAGATAAATTAAAATATTTATAGCTTACCAACAGAGTCTATTCTATCAAGAAAATCCATAGTATAAGTGCTTTGTAATTCTTATAATATAATTTTTACAATTCTTATAATACAAGGTGGTGCATAAGTTGCTTGACCCAAGTCATTTTAAATCAATCATAACTCAGTTTTGCTCTTTTGCAGTTTTAAATTACTATAAATGTATTAGTTTTTTATTTAATAAACTATACTATTTAAATTTGATGGTTTTTGTTCAATGATTCCATTGGAAAGTGGGTCAAGCAACTTATGCGTCACCCTGTATAGTGCTATAATTTGTGAAAAAAAATTATAGCCCTGTCACAATAGTTGTGATGCCCATTGGTAAAAGGTTAAAAATCATCCTGTATAATATAAGTTTCAAAACTGAAGGAAAGCATGCTAACTCTAAGCCTAATACTGTTTCAAACAAATATTTTCCATGTTTACAGCAATGCTGGATAATGTTATTAAACTCTTAGCATCTATAATAATTAAATTTTATTTAAATGAACTTTTAAAACATTTATTATGAATATTTATTTTGTTCTTTACTTTAAGCTATGGCATTGCATGGTTACTGGCCTGGCAGAAAATGTACAGATATACAGGTAAAATGATATTAAATAAAATACAATTGATATCATAATAGTTAAAATATAGTGTTTGTTTAATCAAACAACTAGGCTACTTACTCACTATCCCTAGATGAACCCTTATCAAGTCTTACATCTTCACAGCAACACTGGATTGGGATAATGTCTAAATTTGCAGACAGTCTTGCTTAAACAATATGATTACATTTTTGGACATGGTTCTTTTAATTACTTATGTATATCACTGTTTGAGGAAACCTAAAATTTGATACATAACTATTTAATGCATAATTTACTTGCATTATTAGATTCAAAATCCATGAATTATCCATACTGTATGTACATGGTTTATGGTCTATGCTGCCTGTATAGCCATGGGTTCCCATAATGATTTGATTTCCATTAATTCATCTGCCTATAGAGCCCTGTGCAAAGTGGTTTTATTCAGAAATAGTTTTGCAGATTTCTTTTTACCATTCTAATTCCTTAGTTTTATATTGATATAACATAGCTTATGCTTCTTATATCTATTTATATGCACCTAAAATTCCTGATTAATATATTCATTCCAGTTCCCATTTGCTATCTTGAATATATATACTCTTTTTTTGGTTATATTTCAATCAGTAATTTAAGTTGAATCATTCAATCTCTATGATTACTATGTACATAAAGTATAGGCTGTATTATAACATCTTACACTGTTTTATTGATTTAAAACTACATTTTACATAAAATTTACTAGATTTATAAATTTTAGTTTTCAGCTATTGTCTTCTTTACTTCATTTTACATTTTTGTTGTTTTGTATATATTCTTTACCCTGCCCAAGAAATTTATTTGATATCTTAAATGCAATCTGAAGCATAATTATACCTCGTAATTTTAGCCGATGTTTTGCAATCATAAATTTCATTTCAATCTAATTATGCCGAACAGTGATGGTCCAGTTTGACAAAATGTGACAAAATGAAAATCTATGATGGAGCTGTAATATAGTTTGGCTAAGCATAACTATTATCGTTCTTCATCATCTTTCATGAAGAAATTTCAAAGAATTCCTGCTAAACTTCCTGCAGCAATATTGAAGCCAACAGCAGACAAGAGAAAAAACATTGAAATGAATACCCAACAATTGGAAAATGCAGATGCTTTGATGAATGAAGGCGTGGAAATGCTCAGTAAAGGCCTTCAGAACAAAGATTTTCACAAAGTTGCTGCTGCCAATGCTCTGCTGGAGAGAAGTAAACAGATGAAGAATGATGCCCAACTGAAACTAAAGGACTGTGAACTGAAGAAAAAAAAAGAAAAGCAAGAACTGATTAAAAATCTGATTATAACTTAACTTTGCACCAGTGTTTCATTTGTCTACCAGATTGACTTATATTTGTTTGTACTATATATCTATTTGTAATTAAATATTTTGAAAATATACAAAAAGGAAGGCGTTGGAATGGCTATAAGGGAGGTGAAGGGCCATTTAAAAAAATGAATTTAGTAAAAATGTGTTGTGTGACAGAATATTTAGATGCTTGGATCATCACTGGCCTAAACTCATAGATTAATTAGATATATCTATTTCAGCATACAATAAATGATCAACCTGTTCTTCTACTGCTAGTCTCATCTCTTTTTTGTAATTTGTAATTATATGTGATATATAATTTATTCTTTTAGGATTAGTTGATTTCTTAATTTCTAGTCATAATCTTTAACAACTAAAGGTTTTGGAAAATTCACTGATCAAGATATAATTTTTGATTAATCAATTATTAGCCACATGTTTGAACTAATCAATCTATAATGAGCTCAATGGTGCAGCATCTTTGGGGTAGCTTTTGTTAAAGCTAGGAGTATGTACCGAGACTCCAACTTGCTACCTTTGGATCAGAAGGCAGGAGTTATATCCACTTGGCCACCACTATTCTTAAAATTTTAACCTATTGACTTACTTTTGGGACATCTTTTGTTTATCCTGATCAATATTTCATTTCTATGGGTATTTTTATACTAGTGATTATAATTACTGCTACATAATGTAATTTACTGATCTGTATATGATATCAGTCACTTAGATGCTATGTAAATTTTTCTAGTATGTATCTCACATACATATATGATTCTTTTTCTAAATACATAAATTGGCTTAGATGGCCACTTTGTTTTGCTCTCTTTAATAGTTAAGTTAGCTGATTTTAAGTCATGTAATTTAAATTTAATTATCAAGTTAAGGCTTATTTTTAACTTTTAATTTAATATTGTTGTAAATCATGAATGTATTTTATAACATTTAATTTCTTTATATAGTGTATGACTAATGTAAAAATCAATATAATATACCAAATGAAGACTACCCATACAATACTAATGAAATATATTTTTATTAAGAAACTTTCCATTAAATCAATTGTTGTATATTCTTATATTGAAATGATTATAGTCGTTTTTTTATATAATATTAATTTCATATGTACATTTATCACATTTTCAAATATGGAGTCATGTTATATTTTCATTATTCATTCACAAATTGAAACCACTTACCTAAATAATTCTTTTCAGACTTTGTTAAATTAAGACGAGGTATTAACATAAGTATCTAGATAGTAAGACATGTTTTCTGAATGAGACAATTGATTGAGAAGTGACTTGATACTATTTGTTCTAATACCCATACCGAATATCTCTATAATTATTTAATTTTGTGTTTTCTAGGAGACACTTTTTTTTGAGTTGAATTTTATTTTACAGTAATAATTTTAAAAATGTTTATATAGAAATATCTGCAAATTTGTTTCTCTTTATTTTTTAATTTTATATTTAAATTGGTATTCTCGGATTTAAAAGTTTGTTTATATATATCTAACTTTTATTATTTTGTTATCTCCCATAATATAGTGTATGCCACAATCTAATGACGGTTGCAACAGTGCCTAGCGATGTCTGTTGTAGACAGTGGGCTAGCACAACTTTCTATTCTAAACACTACCAACAGTAGTTCTATTTACTGCTCACCTTTCCACCAACGACCAAACTATCCTACTCATCACCAGCAACTTCTTCGCCACAGCACCATTTGTACTAGCGGTAGTTGTAGCAGTATCACTGGCGCCCTCAACAGCAATCAACCTCGCCTCTTCTCCGACCTCATGCATCACCACACGACTAACGATGGTGGCCACCACTATGCCAGCCATCTCGACATGCACATTCTTGACAGCGGTAACGGCAATGGGACTGGCTTGCAACTGGCCCACCAGTCTGCCTCCTCGGGCAGTTTGCATCACATCCCGTCAGGTTCACAGCAGCACTTGCCCACTACCATGATTGGCGACAGTTTCCAGATGTCCTCGGCTACCATGATGTCCCGCAGTTGTACTGGATCACCGATGGGTCCACTGCAAATGACTGGGAAGTCATCACGGGGGAATACGGCTCCACTTCGGCCGGGTCAGCCTCCAACTTTACCCGTGCAACAACAGCAGCAGCAGCAACAAGCATCTCAGAGTTCCTCGGCTGGTAGTCAGCAACAATCACCGATTTCCACTCAAATTCAGATTCA
>JAUZNC010014893.1:22644-71906 GCA_034780395.1 Vannuccia rotundouncinata | reverse complement strand
ATCCACGACCCAAAAGTGCAGTCACTGAAACTAGTTGCACTTGAAGAACAATTGATAGATTCAAAAACCAAATTGCTAACGTCTAAAAATCAAAAAGTAATATCACTTTTTACACTGTTAAAATTGGTAAAATTATTAAAATTGCTATATGTAGCCAAAACTGTTAGAAATCAAGTTGGTAGTAAATTCAGACGAACAAAATATATTCGATTTAATACAACATGTCATGATTTAATATTAACAAATTTATAGATAATTAGAAGAAAAAAATATTGAAGTTATGCAAAATATTTTATTGAAATTATAAAAAAAATTAAAAACGAATATATTTTATATAAAGAACAATTAAAAGTGACACTACTTTTATATTTTCTTGGTTATGGTATAATATTTTTATTTGTTTTTTGGAGGGTAATTTGATGCAATCATTGTGGTGTTACAATGTATAATGATTATATATTATATTTATCCAATTTATTGCAATTTAATTGTATTGTTCATCATAAATAGAATTGCATTATAAAGTTATTATACAGTAAAACATTTGATAGGAATATGTTATCTTTTCGATTTTTTAATTAATGGCCAGTAGGATAACCAGTAGAAATGTGTTGAACTTAACTCTTAAAAAACATCGAAAATTAATCTCAGAATAATAAACTTTAGTAATTCTGAATACCTATTCCATACGTTCCGTTTCTTATAATTTTTGCATTTTCTGGATTGATACCAATTGTTCGACAGATGGAAAAGGCCGTATCATTGGATATCTTGTCACTGCACACTGTTCCTTGGTGTGTTCCGTTGGTTACATAGATAAGACCCCAACCGGGATAATTCTTCTGATTATGTAGATAAACTCTATCTAAAATTAAAGTTGAAAACAAGCTCTATTTTTTAAAACATAACAATGTAACTTAAATTTATAAAAATGTGTTTGTTGTACCTTTATTACAAGATGAACCTGAATTTGACCTAATTGTCTACGAAAATTTAAATAACATTATTTTAAACTAAAACTATCAAATTTAAAATAATATTTATATCGATACATGAATAAGTATAATTGTAACATTCAACATTTGAATGTAATCAGAACAAACCGAAATATTCATTAAATGTTTTATCTATAATTATTATAATATTTTAACGTTATTTGCGTGTGTATATATATATATTTATTAAAATATAAATATTATTTTTATTTTTTATCATCACTTTGAAATTTTATTATTTTAAAAGTTTTTTTATTTATTTAATCTAAGAAATAAATGAAAAACTCTATACATTTTTGAGATATTCATTTTATAGAAAAATATTTCATATTATTTTATATTATTTCTATAATTTGAAACCGTTTTAAATATATTACAATTGGGTTTATCATTTAGAAAATAAGATGTAGTTTTGACGGCTGACGGAACAACTTTCAAAATCGAAGTGTTGGTAAAAACAGCCGGAACATCGCCTATGACAACAGCCACTTGTTCATTGGATGGTAAAACAGACGACGCTTTGTGTTCGCCAGAAGTCACTGGAGATGTTTTCATAATCTGAAAAATTTAGTTTACAAAATATGTATGAGTCACTTACTAAATTGAATTTATTGAATATGTTTGTATTTTTTTATCCGTAATAAAAATTGTTTTCAAATATTTACTACCTACTTCCTTTAATTTGAATATGTATAATATATATCCACATGTAAGTAAAATTCAACTAGAAAGCGAATAAAGACAATAATAATTTTTTGCATTAAATATTTATAATCACTATTTTATTTTAAACGAAGCACTTATAAGTGATGCACATACATGAGATGTGAACTAGAAAATTTTTCGAGATGTAAAAATGTAATAAACAATTTGTACTGCGGAGACATTCTAGAAATTAAAAATGTTATCGGTGAATAATTTAAATATGCCAGTTTTCCTTCGGGTTTCCAATGTGCAGGGTTGTTGTACAAGTGAAGTAGAAAAATAGTACAGTGTTCTAAAACAACGTTTTATTAAATTTTGCAGTGGAATTGTGACGTTAGTTTACCAAGTTTATGTAATCTGATTTTTTTTATTTTTGTATATATATTTTTTTCTGAAATTTTGGATAAAAATACTATCATATTATATTAAATGTTGCCCAGAATTTGTAACAGTTCTTTGTAATATTGAATATTATAATTTTTAAATACTGGATCGACTGTTTTTTTACAAACACCACGTCTTGTAAAGAAGAAGTAGACTTACGCTACTGACTAAACCGTATCCAGCAATTGGTGACACAGTTTGAGCTGATGCAGGAGCAGGGCTTCCGGTTCTTGGAATGCATTTCCCATGACTAAGACTAAACATATGTGTGGACGGGTTGCAGGCACCTCCCTCACTTGAATCTCGGTGACAGCGCCATTCATGGTCCGGCGTATAGCTGGTGCATGCTCTGATACTGTGGCAGTATACGAGGGGAGCAGAGCACAGGGGTCGGTAGATCTGATTGAAAGAGACGTGATTCATTAAAATAAGCTTTCTAATAAGAGAACTATTTACAAATGTTGTCTATAGTACTTGGACATAATGAATCCCAGATCCAGAGAGCCACACGTCGAAATATACGAGAGTAGAATTGCGGGGCACAGCTTGATCATGAAGCAGGAATACATGCTGACCTATCAGCTTACTGCCATAATCACTGAGAACGCCGTCAGAACTAATTTCATATTGATCGAAAGCATCTAAAAGTATTTTCAAAGTAGGAAATATATATTTAAAATTTGGAGTCAAATCGGTTACAATAGTTATTGTAGTCATTTCAATATTTTTTATCGTGATATGACAACGAGGTACATATTAAAGTTTATTTCGCTTATGAATTCTGAATAGAAAACAAACTGCAATCTGATGCACCCCATGTATTATTAGTACTGAATTATTTCTTTCTTTTAATAATTATGATTAATTCATTATTGGAAATTGAATAATTTTTTTTTGAATTTTCTGGAAAGCGAACTAATTGCATATTCAAATTATATAAAGTTATAAGAATGTTTTGACTTGGTAGATTTTTTTCATAGAGTAGAGAATGGAGAAAGTCTATTTAAATGAACGAATTTTCGATTCTGATCGGTTGAAAGACCCACAATCTAAATAAATTTTAATTAATTTCATCAACTGTCCAATTCGCGTGTAAATAATTGCAATTCATAAATTCTTTATCAAGAACGCTCAACTTATAAGCAGGTCTTTATTATTTGCACAACCTCTTTGAAATCATGTTTATGAAAGGAAATTAATTACAAATTTGTATTCTTCGAGTAGGTAACACTTAACATTATTTTAACATTATTTTAACATAGACAATGGCAGCTTTTGAGAGATGGCAAAGTCATGTAAGTTGATTAATCTCTTCCTCTGAGAGATCAAATGTGTCGAAAATACGAAAAGTGTTTGATGGGATGTTGTGGATAGTGATGAATTCTATTCCTTTTAGTATTTCATTCTCAATGGAGTATAAATTATTAATTATTAATTATTATTATTATTATTATTTATTATTATGTCGCACATGTCTACTTTATATTAATGAATGCCTGTCACCACATAAACCGAAATTTCGAGATCGACCGTTCAGCGTGAAATAATACAATATCTAAAGTCCTTCAGAAAGAGACAGGATATATCATCCAAGCAAAGTTGTCAAAATTTGTTATAAATAAAGGTTTTTTAAAAGGTTTTTCAGAGAAAAGGGTTTTTGAAATGTTATTTGAGGAAAAAGGTTCATAAAAGATGCACTTTGGCTGCAAGAACGTTAAAAAGGTTATTAGATTAAGAATTTTAATAGTGTACTCATGAAAATAGCGAATTCATTTAAATACTTAGAAATTGATCGGGAATATCAAAATTTGCTCTTGGATAATATCTAAAGACTGGTTGCAAAAATATATTCTAAAAGTGACGGAAACCGATGCGCAATTATTCTCATGGGACGATCCTCACATTATACTCTTAGTCTGCGCAGGGTTATGTTTAACTTTTTTGTGGAAAGCATTTAGTGTTAACGTTGATTAAACAAAGAATGAACAATATTAAAATGGAGAAATAGATAGAGTGAATATTGGAATGATCGGATTTTATATTTCATATTTTCATATTTCGATATTTGATAATATTGCAAGGGAGTTTATAGCCAATATAGCCACTCTGGAAATATGTATATACGATTTAAACAATGCATTAAACTTTGAAGGAGTTGTAATACAACTTTCAAAGTGATCGTTAAAATTCAACGTACATTTTTTTTAATAATAATTTTACTAGAAAAATACTAAGCACTTGTATTTGTATTGCTTGTTGGGAAGGGTGTGTAATTAATCAAATTCTGCTATCGATTGAGGTATTATAGATAGACTCCTTAATTTCTAAATCGAAATAAAACTTTGTAAACCTTTTGATGTAAAGTTTAGTTGAACAGATTTATCTCCAAATTGGATAGATCCCATGATTTGACTTCCACTAGTAAAACTCAGCTCAATATTTGCAATTTCATTCCAGACAAAGACTGATTCCGTGGATAATTTTGGAGATGTAATCGTTTTGACTGTGATTATTTTTGAGGAAGCCTCTTGTTTTTGTTCTACGCAGTTGTTGGCTTGTGCAGTGACTTTTCCCATTTCTCGGCCTGTAAAAAAACAAATTACTCATTATAATTGGATTATTATGTAAATGGACATCATCTAAATACGGCGCATCTAAAATATTTAATAATGTTTAGTTTCAAATATAATAAAACTAAATTAGGCAAACTTAAAATAATCTAATGTTCCTAAACATTTTAAAAATATTATCTGGTTATTGTTAAACCTGTTATGGTCTGAATAGTATGTGACACAACTCCTGGTTCTGACAAAGTATCCGTTTGTCCATCGTCATGTGAGACAACCGCCGAGAAAGATCCTCCCAGATGATTTGGAGCTGTGAGGTTCAAACTTGCGGTGGAACCAACAGACACTAATTCTAAAACAAAAAATGCAAAATAAATTGGTCGTTAAAAGAGGGTCTGATTGCCAAGGTTTGGTGATTTTGTGAGTTTATGAGCATTTATAAATTTTTTAACCATTTCAAACCTATCAGTGTTTCCAACTTTATGTAAAACAATAAATATTTTTAGTTGAAGGTTTTTGAAATTTTCGATATGGTATGACAATAATCAATTAATGTAAGAATATATATTTATATACACAAATTATTTACCATCACAATTAACTATTAAACAAATATTCGGAAGCCTAATTTAAAACGTTTCAACATGTATTATTAAATTATTATTTTTAAATAAAATAAATGTCTTTATAGTTTTTAATCTGTATTTTTGAAACACTTTCAGAAAATTTGACATTTTTATTTATATTCGATTAATAATTAGAAAATGATTTAGTAGAATTTTAAAACATCATCACGACAACCGCCTTTATAATAAATATATATATTTTTATCATTCTATTTTTTTACAAAAATTTTTTTTTAATTTTTTACTAAAATATATTTACAAATTATTTTTTTCTATTAATGTATTATTTAATTTGATATTTATTCTACTTTTTATTATCTAGAGCAATATTCTAAAACAAAAAATCTCAACATTTTCACTGATTTATAGATTTAAATATTAATTGAGGAATTAAATAATTAAGTGAATACAACTCACCATTTCCACAATAATGACAGGATTTTTTGCATTGTGCGAACATGAACTCGGGGTTGCTTGAACAATGACCTTGAGAAAAGAGTGTCGCACAGTTTGCTTCAATGTCTACGCAACTTCCACTTGGACCTGAGACACAACAAATTTGTGCAGTTTATTTTAATTAAAATCAGAAATTGACGTGATTGTTTAAATTATTTTATTTATATTATGCATTTACCGTTATTTAGAATCAGATTGAGCTGAGGTATGTGCGACGTGAAATTGTATTCCGTAAGAAATCCATTTATGCCTCCACAAGTTTCCCCACTCGAACACTCTGAGCTGCATAATGTGTCATTCACAGAAGTACCCATTCCGTTCACCTTCTTACAAAGACACATCTCTCCAATTAGTTCGGCATGGCTGTAAAGGTCCAATATTTTACAAAATAACAAAAAATGTAGTTTTAATGATTTAGAAATTTCTTTACAGAAATGTTAAAAGAAAAGTAATTTTTAAGATAAATATTAGTTTAATAATCTAAGAGCAAGTTTTAATAATTTTATTGTAACTTTTTGGATTTAAAAAAATTGTAATGTAATAAATTGATTGCAAATATTTTTACTAATAAAAGTGATATATTTATAACACATAAAATTTATCTTTGTATTTATTAATAATTTAATTACTAGATTTCTTTGCATTGATTTTTAATATTATCGAAATATGTTCAAGAAATACATATAAAACAGTATAATTTAAAATATCGATAAGACAATACATTTCAAAATATCCATAAAACAATACATTTTAAAATATCGATAAAACAAAACGTTTTAAAATATCGATAAAACAATACAATTTAAAATATCGTTATTTACCCAGGAATGCAAGCTCTACGACAGTCCGCTGTTGATCGTGTCACCAAACCAGATGCTTCCAGATCAGTGGCAGTTATCGGATTAAATGAACGACATATTGGGCCCGGACAAGAGCTTTGCACTGAGGGAAAGAAGCCGATTAAAAAAAAACACGAAAGTTAATTGGATTATATACACATGTATCAATATACTAATTAAAACTAAACAACTTACCTTGCTGCCTTACAATAATGTACCACAGCAAAAAAAGCCCGAGTAGCTTCATTTGGTGGAAGCTTCGCACCAGGACTAAAAATTATTAGAAAGGTATAGATAACAGAATGACAACTTGTTCCTTTTATGTTTCAAATAAACTGAAAATATTTCAGATATAATCAACCATTTATCTGAATATTTCAATTTTTGTCAAATTCATGAAAAATTAATTTGTATAATGAACATTGTCAGATATAGTATTTAAAAATGTGTCTCTAGGGTTTCGCGAATTTGATAGAAGGTGAAAGATGAATTGTATTGCAAATATGCAATAAACCAATCTATGCATGAATTACATCGTTTAAAAAATTGTGTATAATGATATATTAGCATTATTGCTGTCTAGAGAATAAAAATCTAGTAAAGCCTAGCAGTTTAAAGGATTTCTGGGTTCTCATACACAGAGAATTGTTAGCAATTGTTTTATGATATTGTCAATGTCATTGTTATCAACCATATAGTGGGGACTTTAAATAAAATTTGCAGTTAATTAACCAACTGAAATAAAATGAATACATTTTCGTTGCAAATTATTCTTTTTGAAATGGATGATAATTTTAATTATAATAACTTCAAATTGCTGAACATATTTTATGTTTTATTAACAAAACCATAACCATTTAGCAAAAATGGCCAGGTTAGTATTTTAATTATTTTGAATACAAATCTCTATTCAATCGCGGATAAAATATTATTAGACAAAAAAAAACATAGAAAAGCCATTTATTTTACTCAACATATTATGAAATATCTCTTTCATTGAATCACTTATTAAGAGAAGATTTATTTTAAAATAATTAAAATGTGTAACTTTGTGGTTTTTGTTATAAAATTTTCTACTGTTGCTGCATTCAATTTAATGCCTAATGTTTCTAATAATCCTTCAAATCTAATGTTATTTAATCTCATTAAGCTAAATAATTTGACTGTATTACGTTTTATTATTTTAATGTAAAATGTTTTATTTACTATAATAAAAACAATCTTATTTTAAACATTTATTTTAAAATTTAATATTTTTTATCGATTAACTAAATTACTTTTAAGCTTACGACAGAAGATTTCACTATATCACACCAAGAAGGTTTGATGACCCCTTCAAATGTTGCAGATCAGCTAGTCGACCGCATTGAAAAAACATTGGCAACTCTACTCCACCCGGGGTTTGGTTTGGACCCCAGGGCTTTTTTGTACATATTCACGTTACTTTACAAGAAAATGCCTATTTCTTATAAATTGAAAGGTTTAATAAGGTTATTAAAAGTTTTATTGTAAATGATTTTAAACATATAACTGATTTCTTTATATTAAATCAAAAGGTGAACACATAAAATTGTATTTTATTTCATTATGCTTTTGAATATTGAAATAAAATTTATATTATGTGTTAATTTTATGTTTTAATATGAAAAAATCAGTTAAATATTTGAAATCATATACAACCAAACTTTTTAAAACCTATATAAAACCTTTTTATTTATAAGAAAAAGGCATTTTCGTGTAAAGTAAAGGAACGTCTAATATTGCATAAATATTCTAAACAAAAAACTCAGGAGTCCAAACCATCCCTCTGCCCGGGTGGAGAACATCTGAGAATGTTTTTTTAATGGTCTATAGCTGATAAACAACATTTAATGTGGTCACTCCTTATGGGTGTGATGGGGTGAGCTCCCGGTCTATCGTGTTTTATAATTTTACAATTTAATTTATTAAAAATGTATTTTTTATCAAAATTTATTTAAACTGTAAAAATCAGGTAGTTACAATATCAAATATAATAGATATAAATGAACTTAAATCAAAAACCTCTTGATACTTTGCTTAAAATGTATAACTTTCCATTACAAATTTTCTCTCCAACAATAAAAATTAACCGAATAATGGAAGATCTTACAAAAGCACTAACAATTTCTAATTGGGCATTTATCGAGTTTAAATATATATCGACTCCATCAATTTCATTTCATAGAGTCGTATATATCGGACCTGGTGGATAATGACTTACTTTAAGATTTTATATCGGTTTAATTTAAAGTTTAATTACAAAATGATGAGAATGATTAGTTATGAATATGAAGTTATTAATTAAATAACTACAAATAAATTGACGCTATTTTCATATAATTTTAAATAAAGACGATTGATACGAAACAATAATATTTAATTATTGGTTTATATAATATACTTTATAATGTGTACTACATCATTATAAACTAATGGCCAACTAATAAACCAATGCATGAAAATGTGAAATCAATTTATTAAATATATTGTTGAGTAAATTAAAAATAAAACATTTTTGTGATAATTCCAATTTCCACACTTTCTTTTATAATAGAATTTTATATTTTTAATTGAGTTTAAATTAAAACTCAATTCAAATTCAAAATATTTTCCCACTCTCAAATGTATAATAATATTTAATTATTAGTTACAAACCCTACATTTAAGAGACCATAATTATAAACTAGAAATTTTAGACAATGTACTTCATTATCTGGTAAAACCCGCCTGCAATATTCCAAATTATGTGGTGTAATTACCGAGAACTATTGTTATATAAAAAACAGAAAGACATTATGATTCTGGCGTTTCAAAAACAGAGTCTTTTTATATATATATATATATGCTTAGTATGAATTTAAACAATTAGATCAAAAATATAAAATCATATACTCATAAAAAATAATTTGTTCATATTTTTTTTCTTTTGTACCCGTTTGCTTCGTTATTACTATAGTAACAAGACTCAACTAATGTGTTACTATTTCATTCCATAGTTATATTTATTGATACAAGAAGACCTGCGTAACCAAGAAAATAATCAGTTGTTTATTATATTAATATTAACATGGATACATTGGGTAATTTTATAAAATTAATAATAAATAACATTTGTGCTATCTCTTTAAAATAGGTTGATTTTTAAATGTGTATCCATGTTAATATAATAAACAACTGACTATTTTCTTGGTTACCGCAGGTCTTTTGTATCTAAATGTTCTTTCAATACTTCAATAAAATATGTACCAGTTGGCCACATTAGCCGTAATTATATTATCATTGTATTTATTATCAATGCAAATACTGCCTTATGATAGTTATAAAATAAAAACTTAGGTTAGTCTAAAATTGTCGACTCTATTATACTATATATGCAGAGGTTAACAGCCTTTCTCTACAAAACTATAGTTAATAACTTTTCATAAGGATGATAACCATCCACATTATAATTTATTTTGATATCTAACTTACGCAGAGTGTTTCATGAATCTCGTTCTACTTTTCAATAACAAAAAGAGCTGTATTTCAGAAAAATGTATTAATAACTAATAATAAGTAATGATATAACAGAAATAGAATATATTAATAATCAAATGTTCAATACAACAGAATATATTGTCACTTCAAATGTACAATATAGGATGACCAGCTTCCTGCAGAAAAAGAGAAATGATTAATAAATGATCTGTGATATTTTGACCGATATCAGGATAAATGTTACGACTTTCATCAACGATTCTTCTTTTTAATTCTTCAAATTATGAGTCCTTGTCCTGAAAACCTTATCTTTTTAATAACCACATATGCTGGTATCAAGAGTGTTGCGGTCCGGTGACCTTGAAGGCCTCTCTGTAGGCCCTTTTCTACCGATCCCCCTTGCAGAAAATTGTGTGTCCAAAAATTTTCGAACAGCTTTCCCGAAGTGGGGTGGCGCTACATCCTGCATATATTTTAATCTTCTTTGCCTACGTGCTGGGACTAAATTTTGAATATTGAGAATGATAAATTTTTAAAGCATATTCAGGTATCTTTCTGCAGTGACGTTACCTTCAACAAAGAACGGACCAATTATGGTCGTGTCGATAAGACCTAACCAGACCATAACTTTCTACATTGCTTGACATTTAATATACCTTCCATCCAGTGTGATCTATTTTCACAATCTATTTTAAATATTATTTCCTCGTCGCTAAACAAGTCCAACCTTGAAAATTATGAATTAGTAAATTACATTTTTTGGAACCACTTGCAAAAGTGAATTCTACGATCGAAGTCATCTTTGAGTAGCTTATGAAGAATTGTGAGTTTATAAGGATGACCTTATATTATTTGAATCAATCAATGATTTCGTAATATGCTATGTCGATGGCGCTAAGATATAGCATAGACAGTTTTTGTAATATTATAAATATAGAAGTGGGGCGTGATTCATGAAACACCTTGTAGAATAAGATCCGAAAGAGGTCACATTAGCATAATAGAATAAATTAGAAATTGAAATGGTCAATAAATGTATATTATATATAATATATATCTACAGATGAAAAATCCCATAATATCCAGCTCATACTATTATTTTCAATAAATAACTTTATTTTATTTAATATGAAAATTGGAAATGCTACGATTAGTATTTACAAAACCTGAGATAACATTAATACATTTATCTTTATAAAAATTTGACTTGTAAAGGCAATTTCAACAACACATGTAATTATAACATTATTTGACTGACGTGAATCAATAGTGTGTCTATAAGAATTAATACAATGGAATTTAATTATTAACATTACATTTGAAAATTGCGGACATATATATTACCACTTTCACCAACATAAAATTTGAAACAATTAATCGATATTACATGGGATTTTATAAATACCAGTTTTACTATATAAACTAGGGACAAATTTAAAAAAATCTACTTATCCGCGGTATCCATTCCCATATCCATTTCACTGTAATTTACTATTGAATAATTTGAAAATAGTTTAAGTTCTCGTGACTTTTCTTATAATGAAGTTTTACTTCTTTTAGCGCAAAATTTACTTTCATATAACAATGTGGACGATCATGAGAGCGGTTCCCTCCCCATCACCACAAATTTTCTATTTTTAGAAATTTTACAAAAATGACTATTATAAAAATGTAAATCACTGAATAGCTTATATTATGTAATACTCAGCTAGATAAAACTATAACAAACATGAAACCTCAACATAATTTAGAATGTTTTTTTTGAAGAAAAACTCTTTTTTACATTTAAAAAATATATATTTTTGAAATATTTCGAAAAAAATATTTTGTCTCAAAAAAATTTTTTTAAAAACTTTATTCAATTTTTACAATATTATCTAGCAGAAAACATTTTGGACTATCATCATAAACAATGTTATTCATTTGGTATTATTTATATGAACATCATATTCGGAAGGGGGCCGAATCGCCTACTACCCCCCCCCCCAAGCGTACGTGGAAGCGCAAAAAAGGCCGGTATGGATAGGGTTAAACAAATAATATATGTATTGCTTAACTTAATATATTGCAAAAAAACGCAACTTTTTTATACTTTTTAAAATTTTCAATTAATGAATACTTATAATTGTCCTCAGACAAATTTGTATAATTAAAATTAGATGAAAAATATTAAGCTTCTTATTACTTGATACGTGATTTTAATAAACAGCGTCTGACATATTGGAGTCACAATTATTGTGGTCTTCATAGGATCCACGACCCGAAAATGCATAATTCACTGAAATTATTTAATTACACTTGAATCACAAATGATGGATTCATAAACCAAATTACTATATCATCTAAAATTTAAAAAGTAGTATCACTTTATATACAGTTGAAATTATTAGACTTATTAAAATTGTATTATAGCCAAAACTGTTTGAAATCAATTTTGTAGTAATTATAATTCAGACGAACGAAGCATAATCCATCAATTCGTAGAAATTAGGAAACATTTTGTAACAACACTGAATATTCTAATATTGCAAAATACACAAATACAATTGAATTTGTTAATGTTAAATTCGTCACTTAAGACAGAGTACAACCTAAAATAGTGAGCGGTGATAATATGAATCAGATACTTTTAACATGCAATTATATATATGCCACAAACCACCCTCTCCTCAACTTAAAATAAAAATACTTATAGTTTCGTAATTCCCTCCACAGCATTGATGGATTAATATTATTGTACAAAGATGTAATTGGTATAACACAGCTTTTAGGTAAAAATATTACAAAGACATTGAAAAAATATTTGAAATTCGAATAAAAGAAAACACTTTTAAATGTTTTAAGATTTCCGATTATTCAGAATTTTCATAAAATATAGTCAAGCACATTAGTGGATATGAATTGAATCAAGTTATAGCAATGCAAATATTATTTTTAAATAATTGTTTAAAACAAATATTATTAATAGATTGGCTATATTTTAAAACTCCTTCAGTTTTTTCGGATTTATTACATTAGCCTTTAATAATTTAAAATTTATACATAATGGATCAACTAAAACCACCATATTTAATTCCATTGACACGGACAAAGGTTATAATGAAAAGTTCTCCTGAAGTGGAATTTGTTGCACACGATGCTGTAATTACAATGTCAAAGGCCGCTGTGGGTTCAAAAAATATTTTTTAAATCATAAAATTTACTAGCTATTTTAATATTGTGGTCCGCTTTATTTGTAATAATCTCTAATAATTTATTGACAAAAAACAGGCCTCATATGAAGTCAAGAAACATAAATGTTTACATTTTTAAAATTAAAACAAGAACCTTACATGTTGGCAGTTATGTCAAAAATCTATTAAATATTTTTTTATTTAGTCTATTATGATTCCAGAATGAGATTGTATTACCTTAAAGAGTCAGACCTCTAATTTTATATTACATACAAATATTTTTTAAATCATATTTTTTTCTCATCATTTGCTGGGAAAATAATACCTATATTAAAGTGAATTTGCCATAGTTAAATGTGCAATTTATAAAACTAGATATAAATTTCTTTTTATAATATGGGGCACCTTTTATAGTGCTTATGAGAGGGTGGTAAATGATCAAGTTAATGCAAAAAATCAATATTACATAGGCAATGGAAGCAGAGGAGCATCAGAGGACACTCTAAAATATTCAGTAAAATTAGTCCCAAAACATTTATTTTGTAATTATTAAATAATTTGCAAAAAATTTATCATATTAAGACTAATATTTATGATTTATTTCAGCTGATCAATTGTCATAATTGAAAAATAAATGTTGTTAATTCCTGATACATAAGTTTAGATTTATATTGGCATCCAATACTTTACATTCATAGGCTCTGCAAAATTACTTCATGATATACATTATCAGCTATTGAGACAATAAAATATATTATGTAATATACCTATTTATACAGATATGATTTTACTACCATTTATAAATTATTTTGTAGATATATATTGTTGTATAGTGTCATAAATCTGTAAATATAAAGTATAATTCAATTAATTAGGCAAAGCAACTAATTATTATATTGTTCATTATCAAAGTTTCTTTACCATTATGTTATAAACAAAAAATAATATATAATATGTATTCACAAGATTATTCAGCCACAGTGCATTGGTTATTGCAAAAATATTTTAAAACTTTGCAAATATTTGTAGACAATGTACAGAATTAGAAACAAGTTTGCATTGCAAGTTAGAAAACATTTAGCATCAACAAATGATTCAATATTAATTGATTTATAGTTATACCTAGGTAGGTAGCCTTTGATTCATCTTAACATGCTAAACATTCTTTCATTTTCTGCATTAGTATCTGGTTTAACTAATATTAATTTAAAACAGTAATCACTTCAGACATCTATTAAGGTGTGGCAGAGCCAAAACCATGAACATATAATTGTTATCAATAAAGGAATGTCTCTTGGAATGTTTGTGGAAGACAAAACCAGCTAATGGCAAAGTTTGGTCTTATTTAAATGACTGTTGTAAAAAGCTGTGATGAGATTGAATTATTGTTCAATTAAATGTTACAGGTTGCTGTACATGTTGTACTATGGTTGATCAAAATGAGTTTTTATTGTACCAATAATGGTGTCCAGGATTTCAAAGAAATTTGTCAATAATGATCTTTAGAACTTATGAGAAACACAGAAGTTTCACTGCCAGTTTCAAATCTCTTGGTAGTCCTCTTTTGCCTTGGTAAAACTGGTAGGTTCACTAACATCAAGATAAAGTCTAGTTTATAAAGATAGGTGATAAGGTTTTAGTTGTCATTTCAGCCATGAGCTGACCTTCTCTTACAGATAAATCCACTCTTTAAAGAGTTCAACTGAGATTGTCACTATGGGAAAGCATTAGTTTACAAAAGAACACTGAACAGAAAATCAAATGTTTTCATATAGTATACAACATGATACCCTGAATTCTTGCTTTTTTCTCTGTATACTTCTTTGACATATTCTATATATTTTTCCCAACACTTAATGATTGATGACATGTCATTGTTGACAATGAGCATGAACAGTCAATTGTGTAGGACATAATGTGCAGATCCCTAGGCAGTCAGAAGCTAGTTCCACTTTTAATGTGTCAACAGTTGATTTGCATTGTGGTGATTTCTTGATCAAATAAGTGTTTTTGCAGGTTGTGTCTAGAACCTCACACATGACTTTCACCTTTTTTATTGTGTCTGAAAATGCCAAATTTAGGCTATAACTATAGCAATCCATGACCAATGCTTTATTTTCCAACTTTTAAATTTGGATAGTTATGCCATAGCATTGTGCTCTTACTTTTGACATGGACAAATTCAATTGTAGCAACACATCTTTAACTAATTCAACTAGAGTGTTTGCTTCAGTATTGTTTGTTACATACAAACCAATGAAATCTTCATGAACATCTAAATTATTATCCACCCAGCAGAAACACAAAACAACTTGTTCTTTATTCAATAAGTTGGTTGTTTCATCCATCATAATTGTGTAAAATTCAGTTGATTGAAGTTACAAAGCATTGGGAGCCATTATTTGCAATAATTTGTTTTGAATATTGTTCAATGTATATTTATTTGTTTTCTTTTTGATCCAATCCAGCAACTCTGGACAATCTTCTCCCCTCAAATAGATCAATTTCACAGCATTTGAATGGTTCTCATCTCCATGCCATTGTAATGGGAAACCAGTTTTTGACAAAACCATGACATTTAAAATTATTTGCAATAACATTTTATGGTTATGTTCTTTTTCTTGGAGCAGATTTTCATCTATTTGTTCTACAGTGTCTTTTACTTTTGCAAAATCAACTGATAAAACAATTGATTTGATATTACATTTACTTTTTGCATGTTTTTTAAATTTTACTGATCCATCTTTCCAATTACTGAAACCTTGACTTATAAAGACTGTGTCCATATTATCTTGGAAACTAGTTCATTTTTATTTGCTACCCTAACACAATTGGAGCAGAAAATGCTATCAGAATATTTGTTGTAATATAACCAATACCATTTTTTCAACCATTGGTGTTGGAAACATTGCTTGACTATTTTGGTATCAACCTCTTGAGTAGGGTATTAAAACTTCTCATTTGGATGATGAGGTTCTGTCATGCTCAGCAGGGTTCCCACAGAGCATAGAAAGCATGGAATTCAGAAATTTTTGTCTAAAAGCATGGAAATTAGAAAGAGTGAAGAAATTTTCAAAAATGCTACTTTTTGACATTGTGTCTAAATTAGACACAACATCAAAAAGTAGCATTTATTAGATTCTAATAATTATTTTTTTATTTCAGATTTTTGATATTCATATATAAGAATTAGTTAACAATATCTTCATCTTTATATGTAAAGTAACATTTTTCGATATTCATTTGAGTATTTTTATACATTATATTATTTAGGTAATTGGGGATGTATATTATGTAAATGTAGAGAGCATTGAATTTATTTGGAAAAGCATGGAAATTGAAATCAAAAAACCTGTGGGAACCCTGTGCTGATCAAGGACGAGTTCAAAGAAAAGGCACAACATCATTGGGTGGTGCCCTGGCCCTACCAGGAGAAGAAATGATGTTGGGGTTGCTCACTGTCATTGGGGCACTGCTGACAGGAGAAATGATGTGCAGTAACCCTTAGCAAATATTATAATGCATTGACAGAGGCTATATTAAATATTTTAAATGAAATGACAAATTGTGTGTATGAGAGAGAGAGACTTATAGAGAGCAAAATATTTTAGTTTTATGGGTATCAATTATGTTCACAGGTGCATTTAGTGTGAAATTAATTATATAATAACAAAGGAGGCTTTATAAAAATGTAAATTCAAAAGCACCAATATTCTCAAAAAGGGCATTTTACACAATTGAAAAAATGTTTTGTCATCTATGTATTAAGAAACTGCTCATCTTTTTTTCTATAGTAATTGCACACCAAAGATCTTGGCAATAATTGCCATTATAAAATCCTGGGTATTGATATTAAAAAAAATAACTAATTAATTTAAACCTAACTAATTTTTTTAGAATTTTGGAGGCCTAAAAATATAGTATATTTAATTAAAGAATAACATTTGTTATAATATAATACCTTGGTTTTATTACAATATGAAAGTGTATTTTCCTGTTCTGTATAAAGTTTTTTTTGTATTATAACAGAAGAGTCTGCTTCATAAAATTATAACTAATAAAATCTGCAGTGAAAATCATAATTTTGACTTGTTCATATGTACTTTAATTATATATATCATGGTATATTTTTTATTTGTTGCTTTAGTGAAAAATTTATATACACTACTTATATCATAACATACTCATGTTTTTACTACTTGAGCAAGTTTTCAAATTTCTCATTAAATCTTTAAAAAAAAATTCTTAAATTTTCTTTAAAAAATTAAACAAACCAGGGTTTACCAGGGTTCTGATGCCTTCCTTAAAAACTCTTGAATGTTTTTGCAACCTAGGATAGTACTGGAATTTCTCATTGAGTTTTGAAATAGTTTTTAATTGCAGTCCTAATACCTAAAATGTATTTTTCATTTCGTAGGTACTCAGAAAAGCTCATCTATATACCTACCTTCATTTTGGGATTGTATTCCTGATGGACATGATGTTCCACAACCTATACATATACAATCATGAACACATATAGGGTTAACATATTGAGCAAAACAGTTATTTGCATCATTATGTATGCGTCATCGATTTGAATAATGGTCCCAATTTATAATGTATGTATAATGGGGACTAATATTAATAACATCATGTGTGCCACAGAAGAAATAAGCTACAAAGGATTAGCTATTTATTTTTTAATAACAAACAACTTTTTAGCAATAATAGTTTCTTTGAAGTCAATTTTCTATATTAGTGTTTGGTTAATTATTAGGAAAAATTGAAGTTTCACTTATACTACTAACAAGTGATTTTTATCTAATCAGAACTCCAGCTAATTGAAACGAAATTGTCTGTATTTTATTTGTTCTGACTATCTGCAGTATACTGAATATATATTCTATTTTTGTGTTTTTATTTTAGTCTAGGTATGGTTGTAAAAAAACAAAATAATGATTAATCACCATTTTTAACTTCTGATTAATAGGTAAAATTATAGCAAAGGATAGAAGATGTGGGTTGTAATGATTAATTGCTCAACTAACTGACCTCCTTTTAAAGAATAATACTATGCCAACACCTAACACCCACACTTGATAAACTCTAAAGAAAAACTCAACAATATAGTATATTGACCTGAAATTTTTATTATTATTAGCATAGAGTAGTTTATATTTTTACATTTTAGATGGAAATATTGTGTCCAAAAATTTCAATAATTTATTGAGTCAAGGAGTTTGTTCTTTTAAAATGCCTAGTTTATTATTAAGGAAGTATTTTGTATGAAAAATAAATTTATAACATAATAAATTGCAATGAATACTCGCAATTCCAGAAAATTATCTTTTAATATCCCCACAAATATAAAAAGGGACTATTATGGTTAATAGTACTTAATAGGCCTTCAATTAATGATTTAGTAATAAATACAATTGTTGAATGGTATGTAAACATGGCTCAGTTGCATCATGATCTTTGTCTCAAAAGGTTCACCAAAATATACCAACAAAATACAGAATGTTTTTTACACAAAAAACAGTATTTCCAAGAGAGACCTTATTAAGCCATCACACACAAAATTAAATATTTTATATACCTACTCATAGACACCTTACACCAATGACTATACACCAATGACCCTTTGTAAACTTGAAGAGTACCCTCTAATCACTCATTAGAGGGTACATGCATGATTTTGCTTGTTACTGAAGAGTTTTAATTGGGCTGTTTAATCAGTAAATCTTTTACAACAATCAAAATTATTGATTGGCTTTAACAAAGAGTTACCCTTCATAATAATTGTGTGGAGTTAATGATTGATTTTTAGTTTTATACAACATCCCAAGATTGGTTTATAAAATAATCAATTTAATAAAATTATTTGACTTTAGCCAATTGGGATTTTTCTTAAATGCAGATTCCACTGAATACTTAAATCTAAATTCATTGGTGAGAAAAATTTATCCATATGAGTATTTTGGTTAGGAATTGTTTCTACACATTAGTAGTAGTCTACTGTGGCCATTCTAAACATGACTAATCCAGTTATTTGCATAATTTGAATATTTTACCAAAAGTATAAATAGTGTTGCATATTATTATATATTCATAATGTTTCCCCATCTAACACAAATGAACACCAATTTATATGTATATTTCTTATATTTCTTATCTGATCATAAAATAGAAGGATGTATGACCACCTTAAAAGTATAAAAGGGAGCACAATTTTGTCACAAAAATGGTGTTAGTAATTTTTACTAGTTGTCTGATAATGATCTGTTGCCTTGTATTTTAATCAAATATTGTTCTTATTTCATTGACAAAAACGGTCTCAATATGGTGATAATGACCCCTTCTAAAAAATCCTAAATACATACACCCCTGGGCCTTTAGTCAGCTTATAATGTTGTAACTAATGGAGTGTTTCAGTTATTTTATTTAAAAATGTATATTCCATAGTTTTAATATTTGTATAAAACTGTGTTCAAAGCTAGAATTATCAGATAATTACTGGCCAACATGTCTGGATGATGTTGCATGTTAATAAATTCTTAAAACTTTATTTCGAGACCCTGTTTGTGTTTATCAATTATAATGGTATTAATTTAGTCAGCATAATCAGAAATTTTAAATATTGTTAATCTTAAATTGTATAAATGGAATGGTGTACCAAATGGGTAAATTTTAAAGGTCAATATGGTCGTTTGAGGTCAATATTATTAAAATATTCTATAATTTATATACAAAGGTAATTGAAAAAATGTGCAGTTAAAAGATTATTTACTTCTTTAAATTTGTTAATTATTTTAATAAATATGCTTTATTTATTTTGCTTTATGTTTGCAAAAATTGAACAATTAGTTTATAAACATGTTCACTGCATTGTATTTTGTTCATCATTTATTTGTGTAATATTTTTAATTAATTAACATAGTTATATATTGTTTTATCTCTTCAGGAAATGTTTGTTGGGGATCTCGTATCTAAAGCCTTCAAACCAGGCATGAAAGAATTAACATACCAAGATGTTGCCAACCTCTTAAAGGATCATGAAGAGTTGTCTTTCCTTTCAGATGTTCTGCCTCAAAAGATAACTGGGAAAGAGTGGGTGGAAAAGTACAAATCGTTGTTGTAGAACTTAAAATCATGTATTACTTGGTTAGTGTTAGCTAATATTCCGAATTAAACTATTTTTTATTTCTAATTAAAACTAACTATGGATTCATCACTTGTCACTGATGCATACTGTATAAATTTTGCCAGCATGTTGTATAGTTTTTATAATGTATAAGGACAATTTTTCTATTATTTTCAATTGAAATATGTTATGTAAACACATGTATATAATATAGTCAAATAAATTGGTTTTTGGTGTCAAATTTGTTGTTTTTTATTTTTTATCATTTTAAAAGATCTGAAAGTTGTTTAAGAAAGATAAATTGAACTTGATTTATTGTTTAGGCTAATATTTTAGTAATAATGTAAATCGTCAGAATGCTTTACAAACAAAAATTAGTTTAAAATATGTAAAATAATGCATAAATAAGGTATTTAGTCCATTTTTGAAAATGCATAATATACCTGATTTAATCCAAATTACTTGGTCAAGACAAATGACTAGTTTATTTTTTAAATAGTTTCAAATAAATGGATCCGTAACTATTTCAATTAATAAAATTTGTGGTTAACCCTATCAGACTCGGGCTAAAAGACGCACTCATAAACCGGGGGGGGGGCCTATATTTCATCCCATAGTTTAACTATCACCTTGAAATTTGGTATTTAGGTAAAATAGGTTATATAGAATGTGTACTATGCATACTAATAGTAATGTAGTTATCATGGATTGATGACAAAAGCGAGGATGCACCCTAAATACAATACATACTTGGAATAGCAAAAGCGATTATTCAGAAGCAATACTATAAACTAGCTTTTTGTATGGGGCTTTGTGTATGGTACACACGCAGGGAAGGTGCCATAATTGTATGTAATGTGAGCCTATCAAACAGACTTTTATTTGACACACACATAAATATATGTATATATATAATTAGCTATTTATATATGTATATATAATTCGTTATTTTTATATGAATATTATGAATAAAAATAAAATTTTCAAAATGGTCTTAAAAGTTACACAACATACTATTGGGAAAAGTCAGAGAACACCAGGTCTGTGGGTTTTACATTTTAAAAATTCCTTAATAAATAAAACATCGCGAGCCGAATCGCCCCCCGGGTAAGATATAGGGTTAAGGTGAATTTTGAAATTATCATTGAACACTTTATTTAATTTATTGAAAACCCATCGAAGTTCCCATTCCTGTTTATAGCTATGATTATTGATTATTCCTTTCATAATAATTTGTTTGATCGAACTTTAATATACATAAAATTAAATATAATTACGGAACACTCATTTTTTAATGTGCACTACAAAGAATCATTTTATTGTGCATGTCTAATATTGGTACTAATCCGGACACGTACCAGCTATCAGATTACATATGTGTTTGTTTTATATACGCACTGGTTTAGAGGAATATTTCACTAATTAATATATTTTAATAATTGTACATTGTAAAATAAAATTCTTCTGGTGTTTTTTTAACTACTAATTTTTCAGTTCTAGAATTCATCGAGGAAAAACTAATATAGCTTTAATTATTCGAATTTGATTAATCTAGTGCATGTCCATTTAAGTTTCATATAATCCGCATTAAACTTCAATATATTATTTAATCACTTTTAAGTATAATAATTTATTAATAATCATAATTATTCATTATTCATTATTATTATTTATTATATTCATACATCAATTGCGCGTTGTGTATATATATATATCAAAAAAAATTAAAAAATGGAAAAATTATGCGATAGCTGCACCGTTTACACTCAGAAAAATTTCGGTGAATAGAGAATATTTATTTACACTCAGAAAATTTCGGTTTAAACGAGAATATTTATTTAGTATAGTTACATTGCAAAATATTAGCACCCTAGCTATATGTATCCACTATAAAAACAACTCATTGAAAAATAAAAAAATACATTATTTTTGATTATATATATTATTACAATGATAAATATTTCGTAAATTCTAAATAAAACAATTAAAATAACAAAATTATATTTATTCACTATTATATTCGTAGTGGTGTAATTTTGACTGATATTAAACTTTTACGTTTTGTTAAACTGGGCCAGTATTATTAATCTAAATGGACTTCTATAATCGGCAATAATTAAAAAAACTCATTAATTCTGAAACTTAACATTGGAGTAAATATTATCACTACGCTCAGTCACAGTAAGCTTTTCTCTTTATTATTAATAAAGATAGCATTTTATATATAATTATATTCACTGAAAATTTGGGCAATATATTATTTAAATTTAATGATTTCTAAAGAAAATTTAAAGGTAACCACTATTGGTACACATGTGCATGTATCCTAACAAATTATTGCTATGTACTTACAATTTAATTTAAGGTGACTGCTATTGGCATTTATTTGCATTAATTGCCTAACATATTATTCATATGTAAGTACAATTTGTATACATATAGATCCATAAATACATACATACCAATAATTTTGTAGGTTTGATATACATACATACCACTAGACACTTCAAAATTTTAATAATTTTATTATGCCATTATTAAAATTTTTGAATTTTATTTCAAGGCTAAAATATATATATAAAAAAATAAAATGACAAACTAAAAAATGAATATACAGGTTATTTCTAATGAAAAATAATACATAATCTATAATCTAATTTATTATGTAGCATACATTTACAATAAAGATGCTGTTTCTTATAAATCTGAAAAAATATTTCAATTTTAAGATTTTATAATTTAAAGCCTTCCACAGAGCCTAAAAAAAATATTGTTTTTACATTTTAACCTAAATGATGCAATTTGATATGAAAAAGAATGTATACTGGTCTACTATGGCTAAACCAAACAAGTAAAATGCAAAATATCTAGTTTAGTTAATTTTCTATAAGTCAAAATTAATTTTATATGTACAAATATATTATTTATTTACTTAGGTACATTAATTAAAGTCCAGTTTACACATTGTGAAATATAGAATTTATTACTAAATCAATATATTTGTCACCAAAACTCTTTGAGTCAATTGCATAAAGTCGTATTAGCTGCTACCAGTAGTAGCCTTAATACTGGTAGCAGTTACTACCAGGGAGTAAATTCAGTTACATAAAGGGGTATTAGCTTACTACTAGACTAACTAATACCTGGCATAAGTTTTGGGAAATCCATGTTATATTTATAGATTAACCAATTCAAATTCATTTTAAATTTGGAAACTCCATTACAATGTTCTTGATTTCTGAAAATTTAACAATGTTATTGTTTTATCCTACAATATAGAATCAAAATGTTTAGTAGATTTTTTTATATTTATAAGTACATATAGCTAAATAAAATGAGAATGCTTTTCATTTGAAAGCAAAATAAAAATATTTGACTTAAAATATTTTTTGAAAAATTTCTATATATGTACAATGTAAATTAAAATATAAGATGTTCAATAACACATTATTATATGTCCGGCCATTTTTTCCAATCCTAACATGAAAACTAAATCAAAATAATGGAGTTATACCTACCCCCTCATGGTAGTAGACCATTGGACTAAATATATTGATTTTTCAATCTAGGCATAAATATTTTATATATTGTGCCCAGTCACAGTTTATGCAATCCATGTGGGACTAAATTTATTGATTTTCCTAGAGTTACTACCAGTAGTAAGCTAATACCGCTTTATGCAATTGACTCTTTTAAGTCTAGTTATGACAATTTTTGTTTATCATATATTATATACATAGAAAGAATAATATAAAAAAGGCAGGGATTAAAATCAGTCTGGTATTATTAAAATTTTAGTTAGCCAAATGTGGTTCAGCCAGAGAAGTCTGTAAATAATATATATATATTGAATGCATAATAAAAATAATTCATTATTTGCAAAAAAAATTAATATAACCATAAAATAATTTTAAATTTTTGACAATTTTGGATGGGCACAGAAAAATAATATTTCAAAATTATTTATCTATTTTAAATTAAAAAATTATAATATATTTCATTAAAACCTTATAACTTGACTTTGTTTAATTCATAGATCAGGGGATTGTTTCTTGAAGCTCATACAAATCCCAGAATGCAAGTTGCAAACTTTCCACTATCATACTATCATGATAAAAGAGTGTTTCTCAAAACGCTGGTAGAGCACTTGTAAAATGTAGTTTTTCCTATTGGTCAACAAATAACTCATTGATTTCCTCTGAAATGTTTATCTTTTCTACTCTGTAGTCTAAATTAAGGAAGCTTCCATGCCCTTGTGAACATATATAAATATTCATATAAAATGTGTGACTGGATCTTTTATTACTTTGATTGTTTATATTTGTGCTTTAAAATTATTAAAATAGAACATAATAGGTCAGTTCACAATCGGTTACAGTTGGGTTTCAGTTCAGTTTAGTTGGTTTGAAAGCTATTTAACTATAGCTCTATACTTTGCTGATGTTGCCGGTAACTTTACAGAAAAATAAGTGCTATGGCTAAATGATTTCTAACTGAGGTTTAAACATGTTTGAACATGTTTCCATTGTTTCCATGTAAATTAAAAATTTCGAGTTATGCATAAAATATATTTTTTATTTCAGTATTTATGAAATTTAAAAAAAAAATTCGAATTTGTTATGAAAGCAGCATAATTTTGGTAGTTTTAAAGTTAAATTTGACATAACATTTCATATCATATCATATCTATTTAAATTTATATTTATTATAATTTTTTATGTTTAATTTAAGTATTTATATATAATCAAATTAACATCTAAATATATTGTTCTAAATCCTTTTTACATATGTAAATACTAAGTTATATTAATAAGTTATTAATAAAAATGACTAAATCATGTAAGCTAAATATTTATGGCTATAAACTGCACAATTAAAATCAATAACAATTCTAAAACAGTTAGTGCATTAAACCAACTGAAAGTGTGAACTTGATTTCCAGTTAGAAAAGTTTAACCACCTGCTTGTTAGAGAATTTTCCTATCTAAAAATACAATAATATTTTCATGATGAAAGTAATAGTGTGATTAAACCAGTTTGAACTCATTCAAACCATTTTAACTTTCAGTTACTTCAATGATTCATTATTTTACTGCGCAGTGCCAACTTCCAAACCATTTAGAAAATCGAGTTCACTTGTTCAGTTTAGTTAGAAAAGTAGGTTATCTGCCGCAATTTTATTGGAGCAATTTAAAATAAATAAGCAAGGTATACATTCCAACTAAATTATGAACCCAACTTAACTGAAACCTAACTGAACTGAAACGTAACTAAACTGAAACGTAACTAAACTGAAACCAACTAAAACGAGTGTGAACTGACCTATAGTATTATATGCTTTGATTGTTTTTAATTAATAAAATGATTTTGTAGCATGTCTACATTAACCATTATATGAATAGGTGATGCAATTAAGCTCGACAGTTTTATATTCTCACCCTATACATGTTAATAATTGGCTAAGGTAGGTTTTATTACAGAAAATAATTTCCTTAGATTTATTTATAATCACCAAAAGAAGATAGGAATATATATGATACTGTGTTGATGAACTGTTCCAATTAGCTAAAGTAATTAAAAATCTGTTCACAATTCGCATTAGTCAATGTTCTGATTAGGCATATTTGTAAATATTGTATCAATAGACAAAAACTTCACAGATTCGATTTGTGTTCCGATTAGCTGGAGCAGACTGTATATATATAATTAGTCATATAAGCAATATATTGCTAATGATATAATTTCTATTAAACTTACCAGAAATAGAAAGAATATAATAGAAACACATGCATTTAAACTTGTTTTAATTCATTTTAACAGAACTCAGAGTAGACATGCCAAATAAACCCATTACAGATTGCTAAGCTGCCAACTAGCACAGTTGTGGGGCAGGAATGATAGAGTCTGAGGATTGGATTGAATTTTTTCTAAGAAAATACCTTTAGCATCACAAATAAGCCTTCACTTGGCCATTTTATTCCCATTGTATTATATCTTTGAATATCTAAATGTTGAATAAAAATTACTTAAAGAGCATTTAATTTTTGGTTGTAGGACAAAATTATAGTTATAGCCATTTGATATGGTTTAACAAATTTTCTATTCATCCTATATTATGTGATGACCAGACTGAATAAATATTGATATTTTCAAATGATATTCAATCGATAAATGTCAGTTTGAATAATAAAATACATTAGTATTTTATAATATATTCAAACATTATATTATATTCAAATATTATATTATCCTTAATATTAATATGTGAAAACTTTTTATTAAAATTATTAAGATAATAACTTGGTCTTTTAACTGATAAATTTGTATAAATTTGTATTTGTTAATTACCTACTTAATAATTCTCCAAGAAATATGTTCTGTGTATTATTTTGACTAAAAAAGTTTTTATAGCTTACATTTTATTGAAGAAAACTAATTTTGCTATAACAAAATAATACAGTAAAATATTTATAGTTGTTTTAAGAAGTGAACAACCATATCAAGTTATAATATTCTATTTGATTTTACTTAATTTTTTGTAAATGCATGAATGAATTTAGTGAAATCGAATTACCATTAAAAATATACTTTTTTTAAATTCTGTTTACAGCTTCACTGCTACGGTTTTATACAGATATAATTTCATGAATAGAGTGTAGTATTAATTTAATATTTAACAATTTATATCAAGTGTTTTTATCTTTTTTAGGTAACAATGCCAACCTTTAACAATGATCTTCAATTTAAGAGCACCTGATAATCGACCATATGTCTTACTTGGACAGTATTAATGGGGACTGTACAGACACCTTTATTAAGCCCCTGGATTCCAACTCTTTTCCCAATTATTCCCCTCCATCCCAACATTCAGATAACATGCACACATCATATAGTTGGAAACTCTCAATTATTGTTTTTTTTATTGGTATCCTTAGTCAGATATCATCCACATCTGCCAGTAGTAAATTGTCTAAATATGCGACTACCGATAGTTGGGTATCAACAACACCCAGACGGCACTTTACCCGATACTGGGCGGTCGAAATTAATGGCACAGAGGAGCATGCACGACAAATAGCCAACAAGTATGGATTTGTTTATCTTCGGCAGGTGAGTTTTCCCATGAGTCGCGGGTGTTTGTGTATATTTTGTTTCAAATATATTCATTGAATTATTGTTTCAGATAATGCCAGGAATATTTTACTTTAAACATCGTCGAGTTTCGAAACGCTCAATACACCACAGTGCTCTCTATGAACGCCGTCTTTCACATGATCCTGAGGTAGTTATTCATGCGGCGTTTTACTTTTTAATATTTAAATTGATACGTTTGTCATCAATTTTTATTTTGATCGCAGTTATGCTTCGTCTAATCTTATAATAATTTTCAAATGATCTATTACTTTCAAATATGTATTTTTTATAACATACCGCATTCATTTAGTTTATCACATATATCACATTTTATATTGGTTTATCGATAGAATACTTTAAAAGAAACATAAATTTATGACTTGATATATTTAAAAAAAAAATTCCTAAAAATCTTACTGAATATTACGAATCTAATTAAGAATGTGTGTTTTTCACTACCTGTTGATGACCGGAAAAAAGATTATGGGAAATATAAAAATAGAATAAAAAAACTGTTTTTAATGTAATGGACCCATAAAAATCACAGGAATTATTTTATTGCTAAATATTATTTTCCACCAAGAGAAATCATGATCGTGTGACTTTGCCATGATGGGATATTGAATCATCATGTTGCCATGTATAACGGTCAAAAACACGCTAATTGTGAGCGTCGTTACACCATATAATCACAACAGTATTATCAAGATGTAAAAATTACATTCCTCAACGAATTGACCTTCGAAATATAGGCACAAAAAGTATTCTATAACCCATATAGTCTAGTTATTACATCACGCGTCCTAATGGATTCGCCATAAACACGGGCCACACATTTGAAAGATAAAACACGTGGTGTGTACACTGTTGATGTCAAGGCAGAGTTATAGTGAATCACATCATTACAGTCTTGCATAATATAAACTTGCCATCGCATTCAGTTAGTAGTTTTGACGTCTAAATTTAGTCAATTTGTGTGCGTGGTGTGTAAACACACTGCTTGTTGTCCCAATTTGCCGGCTTCCAACGATATAGAGGACGAAAACCACAACAGCAAAGGTTGGACTATATGTCATGTTTCTTCTTCTTCTTCCCTTTTTTTAGGTTCGCTGGGTGGAACAGCAGGTGGCTCGAATACGGGTGAAACGAGACGTCTATCTAAATGATCCTCAATGGCCATACATGTGGTACTTGGTAAGCAATCTTTGGCACCCTCATCCCTCTCTACAATCACGCTTTAGGGATTTAATATGATTTAATTATTTACCATATAGGAAACACTTATTATTTTCGTGTTCAGGAATTTAATCAAGAAGCCAGGTTTCCAAGGTCTTTTATACCGACATCTGTTTTGATGTCTGGGATATATTCACGAATATCATAAGTTCACATATTGATTCAAATTATTCTTCCCAAAATTATAATATATAATTTAAACCACCCACAAATTGACTAAATGCTTATATATACCTCAGCATTCCCAAATTGCTCTATAATTGAACTGGTTTTCAAAAAAATCGTCCACTCAGCATGCGGTTGCATGATAGACATTTTATTTAAATTGTTGATTCTCTTATTTGGATAATTGCCTAAATTTCTACAGCGATTTCACAAAAACTTGCTTCATTTAGCATTTTTGATGTTTGAAATTATGTTACAATATAATATTGGAAACAAAGACTGCAGTTTAAAACTATAATGTTAGGTATGCAACTGGATTTCATTACATTATGATATTTTTCTTTTTAAAACTGAGTACATTTTTAATAATATACCAAGACATATAATATGCAAAGAAAACCCTCGTTTGAACACGCTCATAATTACAGAAATATGGAACCTTATAGACTATATAACCATTAATTTTATAAAAATTGAAACTTGTTATTTAGGTAAATTTGCCATCGCGTATATTACAGTCTGATTGTTTGTTTTAAAAATGAAAGCGTTTGAATGTTCTCAGTGTCGAAAACTTGTATATTGAAATTTCCTTCTTTCGGCTAAATTGTTAAATATTTCTCCTGAATTCTCATGAATTACCCTGACCATAATTCCATGTATAATTCTGACGATATGGGTGTTCGATTTACAGAAACTTGAATACTGAAATGATTCCATTGATTTAAGGTCTGCATGGAGTAAATGGTAATTGCCCAGGTTGTTTCCTTGTTTTTCACAGATTTTTTTTTCTTTAAACATTTTAATGTGAAATGTGATAAAATATCATTCAAAAGATTTTAGATTGATTAAGGTTCATATTTTTGCATATTTATAGGCGAAACATTGATAAAGATATAATTAAGGTTGAATATACTTGCATTCTATGAAACTTCTATCCAATAAAATATATGTATAGTCAATAAATATAATTGCTGGAATGAAATAGTTTCTGATGTGTTCTTTTCGTTTTGATGTAGATATTGTAGATCTTCTATCATTTCCGAAAACCGTTAAATTGAAATATATATTATTGATGATTGAACATTTCAAATCGAAGGTTATTCAATATTCTGTCTTTCTAAGTTTTATGATTTTCTTTTTTCTGATTACACGATAAATCTAAATCAGATTCATTAATTAAATTAAGAAAACGACAATAACTTCTATCTAATCAAACCTATAAGATGCAATTGATTATACAATTGAGTCAAAATTTTATTATATAGCTGTTCATTTTATTCATTCAACCTTTTCGCTTCTATTTTTATAAATATGATCTAAATTTAAAAGTTGATTTTTGATATACTATTGTCAAATGTGTATAACTCGAATTTGACATCATTTAGAAACTATTTAGACACCTTAACAGAACATTGATAAAATTGTATTGATATTAAGTAATCTTAAATATGCCGTAAAATCACCTTTTTGATGTTTTTTGAATTTTATTTGTAATGATTAATATATATATATTATATACTTTTGTAATATTTTCTAACTTCTTAAGCAATTTTGTTCACTTTTGTTTATAGCAAATAGAACAATATAGCAAAATTCATATTATTAATAAATTCTAGTATATTTGAATGATGGATCAATTTTTTAAAATGTAATCAGTTGTTTTATTACACCGAATTACTCATGAAATAATTTATTAATAACACATGAAGGTCAGAAAATACAACAACGAAATTTAGAAAATTAGAACAATACAAATATTGAATTTGATTGAATATATGATCACGATACAGCCGCATTGTCATCTGTTTTATATTATATATAGTTGTGGTGTAGACATTTTAACCTTTAAAAAATGATACAGCACGGTCGTATATACTATATAATCTATCAGTAGAAGTAGTACACCTACCTTTTCTTAAATACTTTGTTCATCTGATTACCTGTCATGTATTGATATTGTACAAATTTTGACCTATATATTTCTGATACAAGCCACATCAATCTTTGTGATTATATAGGTTGATTCTAAAGCTTAATATATTTAGTAAAACAACAATTATTTGGTGGGTAAATATTAAGACAACATCAAAATATATAACAGTCTAATATTGTTAATCCAAACTTTACATTCAAAAAAATATTTTATGATATAATAAAAAATAGATTTTCTTGTATTGTATAAATGTAACAAAGTTTTAAAAATAGTTTCAAAATAGATTTGCTACGATTGAAAGAATATTAATTACATAATGATGGATTAATGATGGACAATATTAAAAAACTTTTCAATTATTTTTATTTTTGATCATAGAATTCCAAAACCGTGATTGTCTATTTAGCATAATATTTAGCTAACATGAAATTCAATCAATCTAACTATATAATATAACCTACTGTTGCATTCGTTTAATTCAATTTTAATGTAAAATGGATCATAACATCGATATTTTCTAACTATAGTTCTTTCTTATAGTCTGTTTTTATAAAATGTCTTAAAATTAAGTATAGATCCAATTTCTATGGGAAACCAATGCATGGTTGTCTTTCATGTGTGTATTGTATACAGTTGAATTATTAAGAATAGTTTTACATTATAGCTTTTATATACATCTTGTAATTTCACGAAATTTGAAATATAATTTTTTACTATAACGGATATATATTTTAATTACAAAAAAATACAATATATCATATCATATATTGTATATAATAGTAATATAATATATTTTGTATATAATAAAAATATATTTTGTATTTCTAAATTATATTGAGTTTTTCGCATATGGAAAAAATAAAGTATGACATAAACAACTATATAATATAAGACAATTAAAAATAAAAATTTTAACAAACAGTTCAGATAGATAAATTAAATATGTAAATAAGAATAACTATATGAAGTAAATATTCGGCAATTGAAACCAAATAAAGAATTACCTCTTATACTCTTATATACTCTGCCAAAAGCGGATGAATTCGGTTAAGTAATATTTATTAAGGCTATAACGATTTTTAAAAAAAACAATAATTCCTAGTGTTAACTTTATAATAACATTTTCAGAAAATTATAAAAGGAGTTAAAAATATTGTAAAAATATTAATTGTATTTATATTTTAAGTTTTCAATCTCAAGTGGTATATATTAATCTAGTCTCATTTAATAATTTATTACTTTTGAACTTCAAGAGTATATATGCTTATTCAGCCTCCTTGATCTAGCCCATAAATATAATAAATCTATTTACTAATGCTACTGAATAAGTAAATACAGAGGAAATTCTTTCTCGGCGCAATTGAGGCGTGCCACCGCCCCTCACTCCAGATCAAGAGTCTGCTTGCAAACACAGCACAGACCGTGTCTATAAAGTCTGTATCAGCTTCGGTGTGTTCGCTTTTGCTTTGGCCAGGCCAGAACGAAAGAAAGAGGAAAATCTTATACCCATATGGTTATTTTGACCCAGTAGATGCATCCTCTCATGATAGACATATCTCTCTTTCTCTCTCTCATAATTCTTAAATCGCTAATTTATACTCCTAAGAAGGATAATCCCCAAATATCGAAAGTTACTAGCTAACTGGTTTAAATCCTTTGGTATGGCTTACCATCCGATTTGTCTCTCTTAATTTTGTTACACTATCATAAATTCCCAGTCTATATATTTTAGTTTTTTTACAGTTAAAAATGGATACAGTTTTTTTAGATATTGATTATTAAATCTGTCTTAACAGAAATTATTGGCATTTTATTTCAACTGCTTTGAGTGCTTATCTGGAAAACCCTTCAAGTAAGAATGGACTTGGAATTAAAGCATCGTTTTTCGCAGTGAATTATAAAATGAAATTAAACTTTTTTAATGGTTCTATAGAGATGGACAAACTGAAAGTTTGATTTTATTGTCCATGGAAACTTTCTTTTCTAATTCTCAGAGAAGGAAATAAGTTTTACGCTGACTGGATTTCTGGGAAAAAGCATCTGGAGACTTAACTCTGCGTTTGTATTAGAATTATTTAAACAAAAAATCTTTTAAAGAAATGAATTATATATAAGATATATAGAAAACTTCAGACATGCATGTTTAGTTTTAGTATAGAGTGCTTTTAAATTGTGTTTTTGAATTATTTTTTACATTTATTATTCACTGCCGCCATAAAGTTTTTTTTAACTGTTTGAAGAAACAACTTCAGAAGAAATCCAGAGTAACGTCTCACGTTAAAGATTTGGAAATCAATATAGCTGTTTTAAATTTCAGTTGAGCTTAATTTTAGTTGTCTATTTATTAATATATATATAAATGTTTAAATAACTTATACTTCATTATTTATACATGAATACGATAAATCTATAAATATAGACATTATCGTATTTAATATGGTAGAATTCAGATCATGTGCAAAAAATCTGTAATCGAACCGATGTGAAAGAATTATGTGAATTTAATCATGTTCAAAGAAGGTCATCACACATTTCTTCTTTTGGATATCGTCATGTTCCCATTTTATTTATTATTGGTCAACGTGTAACCTACCTACAGTAATAAATATTTACGATTCAATATTTTTATCTTATTTATGACGCTCATACATTTGGTTTACGATTATATTCTAACTATATCCTTACAATAAAAATTGTCTACTGTATAAGAAGGGATTTTTTCTTCAAATTTTTCAGGCTTTATAATGTTACAAAGGAAATCCGATTTTGTTGATTTCTTAAACGATTCTATTTTATGATTGTATAAATGAAAACAATTAGAATTGTAGATCTTTTATCAATATTTCCACAAAATTCTTTTGAATATGATTTCATAACTATACCCTCAACATTTGTAACCTTCTAGAATCGGGCGCAGTACGGCGATGTCGACATGAACGTCCGGCGTGTTTGGGATCGAGGATTCACAGGGGAAGGGGTGGTTGTCACCATTCTTGATGACGGACTTGAAAAGAATCATTTGGATCTCAGAGACAACTATGTTAGTACACCTTCCCTGTTTTATTGTTTAGGGCGGATACTATAATACTAAACTACGAATTGTGTGTTTTGTAGTGAGTTGTAAAAGTTTATTTATTGATTGTTTGAATCTTAATTCTATAATTTAGTCCACAGCTTATTTTTACTTAACTTTTGCTTACATGATTGGGATCGGTAAATCTAGGTCCCCATGTCAAAACAACATTTAATTGTCGAATATTATTTATGAAAACCACTGCCTGCGTGTGTCGCACTATCAAATAAATGGAAGGCCAAACCGTTTATCTCAAAAACTCATAATCATGTTCTGATTTATTTCTTTGCTATCAATGTCATATTTTTATCAATTAATTTAAGCTTTGTCAAGATCTGCTGTCATTAAAGAAATAATATAAGTTATTTTTTCGGTTATATATAAATTTGTAAAAATATCTAAATTCAATTTTTCGTTTTCTTAATTCATAATAATATTCATTTTTTAAATTAATAAAATTTGAATGATAAAGTATAATTTTCCACTAAAAATAGGCAATATTGCAACTTGTAGTTATTTCGAAAAATAAAAATATAGTTAAAATACAATAAAAAGGTAAAACACTTCAAATGTAATTTAAGACAATACTTCCATATTCATGGAATATCAAATTCCAAAATATGTAAATATTTAGTTTCCGTCAAAAATTTTAAGTAAGTTTAATTATTTGATATGGTTGAAAGAAGATCAGAGATTTTCTAAACCATTGACACAACTGCCGTCGAATTTAAATGGACCTGTTAATTAATATACAATGATTGTGCCATTAATCTTGTTGAAAACATTTTTAGTTATACAATTATTTCTGTTTGGTTTAATATTCTGAATTGTTCTAATTATAAAATATATTTATTAAATCGTTTATGTTGATCTTTTTTAAGTTTTTTAAATTTTGGCCTTGTTAATTTTTAAATCAATAAAAGTGTATATAGTATACACTTTCAAACTTTTAATGTATTAAATTTTATAGGGTATTAAAATATAAAGTATACCTCTTTTAGAGAAATTTTGTTAAAACAGTTTAACTATAAAGCAAATAACTGGTGTGGAATTCCATCTGAAAACTTCTTCCTCTACGACAATGAACTCCGTGATTAAACATTTATGGTTCGGAGAAGATTGTCGAGAACGTCGGCATTTTCAACTTCAAACACGGATATAATTATTCATTTTTGCAACATGCAAAACAAACTCATCCTGTCCTATAGCCAGTAATTAACCTACATACCGCTGCAAATTATATAATCATAGCACATTTATTTGTTGGCAACAACGAGTCGGTTTTCTCATATAATTCCGGGATTTGATGATATCTCAAATATAGCTTCAGTGCGCGCGCATTCCGCTTCGACAGAGGCACATTTTATAGCTATAATATGTCTAGAATTAGGTGCTATTGCACCTGTATTGAAGCTATGTGTGAAAAAATCAATACCTGTATAGTAGGCTGTGTATAAAGATAGGTATAGGGGAATAGTTCATGGCCGCAAAATATAGCTGACATTTTGAGAACACCCTTCGTGAATGAATATGCAGATCATGTGATAGGCTAATCAAGTATCTATTATGTGGATATGAAAATAAATTAATGAAACATTTGTAAGAAATAATTTTGATTGTGGAAATTTCGAAGAATAAAAAATGTCGGAAATAATTGATCAGAGGAATTTTCTTTTCTTTTCATCTCAGAAATAGAATTCATAATTCAGAAAGTTTGCTATAGTTTTTTTCATTTGTCCCATTACTATTCTATGATAAAAATTTCCAGCAGTAATAAAGTCCCTGCTTACTTTCTGATTACTTTCAAAAAACTTATTTCCTAATTGTTTTAATCTTTAGACGACGAGGTTAGGATTTTTATTTCTGTCGGTAATTAATGTATATACATGGTATTACATGATTGAATTTTAAGATAGTGAAGCCACGGAAATTCAGCCGAAAACGGTCGTTTCAATAATCATATGTAAATTTTTCACATATAATTAAGAGTTAAGATTTTTTCTGTAAATTAATTAATAGATATCGTTAATAGTTCGATATTTGTTCAAATTAGGAGTGAAAATTGGTGACTAAAATCTCGTTTTTTTTTATTTTCAATAAAATACAATAATTTGTCTTCCTATTTGATGTTTAATCGCTATAAAAGGGTGTCAAATTATGTAATTTACGTTCTTATAAAAACTCGTTCGTAATCAGGGTTTTCTTGAGAAGATCAGACAGCCAGATGGTGTTGAAATGGGGTGCTTTCTCGTTATTCACACTTATTGTTTAGCTCTATAGTGCGAAATATCAATCCATATAAGAGGAAAGCCACTTTATTTATCTTCAACTTTGACCGTTGATAATTGCCAATATATTTCTCAAGTCCCAGGAAATTGTAAAATACTCACCATGGTTTGGCAGCATTAAGTTCTCTTATACCCGGCATTGCTTTGTGTTGAAATAAGGTTTCGGCTTTTATATGAAGTTAACATCAAACTTCACTCGAAACTTATAACTATAAAATGGACGAGTCTTCAAAATACTTATACTTCGTTTGTTACGCAATCGGGCAAGCTGTCTTTAATATATTGTGGACGAAATCTTACAAAATGAGAAGTCAAATGTGAGAACTCAATTTCCTGTGCTCAGATATTTATTTTTTGTTTTCATAATAAATGAGGTGGATACAAATACATCCATTTAATTTTTTTTTATAAAGAATGTAACTGTAAAACTTTGTTTTCAAAATTTGTGTTGTGTTTGTCATAAAAAATAAAAATATTTAACAAGGTTGAATAAGTCGGAGCTGATCGGCACATAATAAAATTTAAGGTAAAAATAATGTATTTGAAATTAACCGCTAAAATTAAGTAAATGTTTACTAAATTGTATTTTTTAAAATAATTTGTAATTGTATTTTACCTTTTTTGTAAATAATAATATGAAAATACAGTTTAATATATAATTATTATAGATTATATTTCGTGTCTGACTAATCTGAAAATGTCTTTATAGTAAACTTTTTTTATTGTCATGTCATATATTTTTTAATGAAATAAAAGATAAACATATTTATTAAAGATTCATATCGCCTGTATTCATTGAGGATTAAGATATTTAGATTAAAAATGGTTTCCTAAAAAGTATTGTCTTTAACATCTATAAATACTAACATTTTATAATTTTGTATCTAATAAACCATTTGCATTATCCTATATAGTCATAATTCTGTCGAATACATAAAAAAGTTTACAAATCAATGTGTCGTTTTGATAAAAAAATAACCCATAACATGGGAGGTATCAGTATAAGAAATTTTATTTTAATATTTGTCAAGCTTTATATTGACTGACAATATATAGATGAAATATTCTATCAAATATATTATTCAAACAGTTCTGCACCAAATAAAATTGTTAAATATTCTATGTTTTAAATGTATAAAACCAGATTACTGCCGCATCATTATTACGTATATATGATATTAGGCATGTCAAATTTTGGTTGAACCTAGAACTAAATACATAAGAGCTTGGTACACTTGGTATCAAAAAACTGAATTTCAATTTTATCGAGAATGACAGAAAAAGATCAAGACTCAGATGCTTGGTGAAAAAAGTAATGTAAATGTTTGTATGTTCGAATGTTCCGATGTGAATTCCCTATATCTAAGTCAGAAAAACTTTCAATCTCAAATAATTGCTTCATGATGCATTTTGGTTGCATACAATATAATACCAATATACAGGGTTGGGCAAAATGTCACGCAACACTAAAATCATTGCATGGTCGTTAGTATTCTATGTCAGTATTTCTATGTCCCTATCTATTGAAACTACAAGACTATAATAACTGTACATGTCACCAACGAGTATATAGTATTCTTTCAGTATGATTAATGCAGAATCAGAATGATGTATGGTTTATGCAAGACAGGGCACCTCCGCATTTTGCCAGGATAGTTAGACAGTATTTGAATTATTTGAATAACGAATTCCCTAATCACTGGATTGGAAGACTTGGATCTGTTAGATGGCAGCTAGATCACCCAATCTTACACCGCCTGATTACTTTCTTTGGGGCCATTTAAAGTTAAAGCCAATATACAATACTCGGCCATGAACAATAGAAGAGTTGAAACAACAAATAATTGACGAATGAAATCTGATTACACCTTCATTTCTACAAAATGTCATTAACAACTGGCCAATGTGTCTCAGTCATTTTATTGTTGCTGATGGAAAACACTTTGAGCCATTGATATGATCAAATTTTCTGTACAAAAGACTGCCTTTACTTTAGTAACAATAATCTTACTGTTTGTAAATAAAAAATGTTAGTTAATAAATAGAAATTTTGTGATAATCAATTTCAAATTTTAATGTAGTGTGACTTTAGGCTAACCATGTATAAAAAAATGTATAAAGTATTTAATAAATACATCATTATTTTTTTGAAAGAATGTCTATGTATGACGTCATAGACATTTTCTATAAAATAAACATAATAAAAAATATTGTTTTTAGTAAATATCTCAAAAAGGAAGCATTGACACCATATAACTGTATTACCAACATATAGCAAACTTACCATACTCTATCAGATAAAGTTCGTTAAAAGACTAGACATGTTCAGAAATCACTCAATTGGCAAAGAATGCTAATTTAGTGCCAACATATGTTTTTTGCCCATTGAAAGATTCCTGAACATTTTATAGACATTAGAGTATGGTCAATATTTTATCTTTTGGTAATGCAGTTATATAGGGTAGGACTTAGATGCTTTATTGGGATATTCACTAAAATTATGTTTTTTGACAAGTTCATTTTTAATAAAAATTTACGCTTTCACATACTGGGGAACCAACTCGCCCCCCCCCCTCTTCCGAATATAATGTTCCTATATAGTGCCATGTACATGAAATTACTGCTTGATCATGTTAGAAAATTTTTAAAAATTGAAAACAAACATTTTTCAGGCAATTCAATTCAAATTTATTAATTTTTTTGCAAAAATTTCTAAAATATTTTTTAAAAAATAAAAAAAGTTTTTTCTTTTAATCATTGAAAATTTGGATGTGGGTTCAGGTTTTTTACAACTATAATTGGTTTATTAACACTTGGTATATAATCTATTCAGAGCTTTACATTTATATAATAGCCTTTTTTGTAAATTTCTAAAAATGGTAAATTTTTGGGTCGTGGCGTTGGAACCGCTGCTCTCTTGATTGTCCTCATGGTTCTATTAGAGTTTTTTGACGCTAAAAGTAGTAAAACTTGATTTTAAGGAATCATCCGCCGCCCCCCTTATTTTATGCATTCAAAATGCATCACAAAGTAAATATTCGTGCTCAGATATAGGGAATTTACATGAAAAGGATTATTTGGTTTATACCACTCTTACAAAATTTACGGAAATTGTTTTCACCAAACATTTGAATTTTGTATTTTTTCTGTCATTTTACATAACATTTCGCTTCTTTTGATACCAAGTACAACTCTGGTTTATTCAGTTCTGCCATTTTTCACCAAAATTTGACTGGACTATATAATACATATTTTCGTTCTTAACATATAGTATATATTTGAATGTTGATGTGTACCAAATGTCCCCAACAATGGCTCCTCTGACTGCTCCGTCGGCAGGATATAGAGTAGTTACACGAAAGTCGTCGTGTTTGTTTGGATAGCATTTTTCACTTTGATTCGGGATCGTCTCCATCGTCCCTGGTATATAATTTAGCATTGCCTGTTGCATGTTATAAGTTGGTCTCTATATACACACATGCATGGGAAGATTCCAACACCTCAGCTGAACACGTTATTCTTTAAATCACACAGCTGTTCCTGTTCCTGAACAAGACATACCAGAAAGAGGAGACGAAAAAAAGTAAAAACAGTACTGGGAAATATCCTAAGGTATATAATATGCAAGCATACTTTTTTGGAAATCACACTGATATCGTATTGGAATATGGATTTAGACGGCAGGCTCTTATATATTTGATATCTAGGATATATCCATTTATAATAATTTCGATGTGTCAAATCTTTCTTCAGTATTACTACAAACAGTTTTCCATGGTTTTTACCAAAAATTACTAAATGTTACTATAGCATGTAAAGAATGATAGGCAAATTAGTTCTCCAGATATGCATTTTCCATTCTGCAGCTGCGGTAATATCCTTCAATACTGTACAGAAACAATGTGAAAATCTGACATGGGAGTAATTTTATAAAATTGTTTTACCATCATATAATATACATGCGTGCAATTATTCATCTTATTGACAGCTGTATTTGGCGTTAACACTTCTCGACTACAAATTAATGGGCCTCGATATCTCACTTTATAAATAGAAAATACTTTCTAGACGTTTTAAAAAATATTTGGTTTATAATTATCATCCAGATATTAATATTTAGAAAACATATTTTCTAGTTTTGTTGCCGTTATGGCGGGATTTAACGAAGCAAACTGCGTTTTTCGTGCAATTATCTGTTTAAAAAAGTGTAAATTGACAAAACTTGGAAAGATTATAACATTTTCTACGAATTGCTTTATTAAATTATATATTTTTTGATGTAAAAGATTGTCAAAATACTGTATTATTAGAAAACTTTATATTTAAACAAATATTTTAAAGGATATAATATCCAATCAATTTCTTTTTATTTTCATTTGAAGTTATAGATAAATAACTATTTCAAAACCAGAATTTTTAGGTCAAATATCAATGATGATAACTTATTTGTCATGGACAATTTTTTAGTTCGCTATATATCTTTCCATATTTTTTTGTTACACCAATAATATTATATATGGTATTTGTGAAAATTGTTTATTTTTCTATATGAATTAAAATTATTTTATAATGTATTTTCGAAATAAGCTTACAATTTATTCATATCTATACATTCTAAAATCTTCCAGTTTGTGTTTTCCGATATCAGATTTATATTTTCAGGTTTGACACTTCAAAATGTTCAATCTATTTTTATTAAACACTTATGTACAGAAGATTTATTCAACATTTTAAATAATAACAAGTTAGTTCATGTCAAATTCTACCTTAATTATATGCCCAAAATGATGTCCATTGGCTGCAATCAGATTTCTACAACGTGAAAGGACAGACTAGCATACAGTTTTGTAAAGATGATCAGGGATTTCTCGTGAGCAATGAACAATTCTATCTTTCACCTCTTGTATGCTTCGCACACGTTCCATGTACACCATATTCTTCAGTTGGCCCAGAAAAAGTCTAGTGGTGTGAGATCTGGACTTCTTGGCAGGTACTCCATTGGGCCGCGGCGACCAAATCCACTTTCTGGGAAACGTGTCATCAAGATATTGTCTGACTGTAAGTAAGGAAAAGTGAGCAGGAGCACCATGCATCCTGCTGAAAAAGGACTGCGGTTCCCCTAGAAAAAAGTCTTTTGATGACAGATTCAATTCAGTTTGGAGGATCTAGAGATATTTTTCTGCATTGACGTTACCATTGAAAAACAGGGGTCCTATCAAACCCCGAGATGAGATTCCAGCCCAAACTAAAACTCCAGGAGAATTAACTTCTCTTGCGTTTTCCTGCGACCAAACACACACACGTCCGTCGAGTTTAAATGCGGCCTCGTCTGACCAGAAAATCATATCATGAAATGTTTAATCCTCTGCTTTAGAATTAATAAACCATTCTGCGAATTCAACCCGTCTTTCGGGATGATCGCCATTAAGCTGATGAAACAGTGTAGGACGATATGGCTTCATTGCATTTTCTTTCAGTATTCTGTTTACAGTTGACCTGGAAATATACATTTCCAAACGCTAAATAAAATGTTATGTACATATAAGTGTTAAATAAAATTAAATAGGAAACTGTATACGTTTTTTTGAACTACCCTGTATATATTAAATTTATAATTTGCAGACAGTTAAAAAAATATATTACCTCTATTATTGTTTGTTTATTTATAATTTTATTATTTATTTAGTTTTCTTAGCCTCTGGCTGTATATAAGCCCTGAAACCAATAGGTTTTATTTTTTAGGATAAATATTAATGGTTAATCTTTTTAGTGGTTTATACAAGGAAGATACGTTTATCATCATGCTCCCTGGGATATATCTTCTGTCATCAGCTAATGGCTATCTAAAAATAAAAGCAAAGTTATGTTCGTGCATTAAGCCATGTTCGCGTAATGTTTTTATCTAATCTTATGCTTTTCACTCAACCTGCAATCATGTTTAGTTCTTTATAAACACGTGTTATAAGGTTGAATATCGTTAAAAGGATAAACTGGACAAATTTGTATGAAGAAAATTATAAAATTATAGAAATATTTTTAAATAATATAAATAATGAAATTGATTTTAAATAATTTTTTATTTTTATTTATATATTATAAATTTTTTGCAATTATTAATTTATTAAATATAAATTTAATAGAAAAAAGTACATATTCATAAAGTCACTTTATATAAATAATAATATGTTTACATTATTCTTATCTTATCGTTCCAAATTTTTCTATTTAAATTGTTATATAGTAGAGATTTAATTTTAATACGGAAATAATTTAATTTTATTTAATCTTAATATTTTGTTGTATGAAGAAGAATTTATAAACAGTAATTTCTGAATTATTTATATTTTGTGCAGATAAAGAAGATAATAGAAAGATTTATTCCATGATATAACTTAAATACATTAATATGACGCTAGCGACATTCTGATATTGATTATTATTCATAACTGATTTTAAGATAATTATTTTATTACAATCTATGAAAATATATATCATCTATATATTCAAATTATAACAATGTAATAATAAAATATTTATAAGTTCATCTTAATACAATTTCGTCTAAAATATTTATTTAAAAATAATTTTTTGAGCCAATTTTAATTTCTCGGTAATGTATAATAATATAAAATCAGTCGTTTTAAAATTCAATTCTGTTCCTTTTAATAATTATTTACAATTATTAAGTTAATAACATATTTTTCATCTCGCCAGCTTTAGATTAATTCTCTTTGTATCTCCCGATTGTACATAATTATTAGAAAATCACAGAACAAATTATTTCACCAATTTCGTCTCACCGGCAGAGGTGAACTAGATATACCAGCAAATAGCCCCAAAGAGGACAACGAAAATCCCAATACTAAAACTATAACATATACAGACAAGGTTTCTGCTTGCTCCACACCCGAAGGAAAAGGTTGACAAATTAAGTTTCACAGAAAAACCACCGTCGCAAGATCTCTCTTTTATAACTCAATATTTTCTTTTTATCTTCTCCTGCTCCGCAATATCGTTGAGAAGGAGTTGACTTCCCCGCCACCAAGCTCATTCAATGTCATGCATCGTAGCCGATGAGAAATATTTACTGTTGTCATGAATTCTGTGGCCATTGCACCCCTTTAAATTCCTTCCATTCTGAATTATAAGGTGAATCCTATATAGCTATTCAAATTGATTTTAGGTGAACAAATGAAATATTTTCACACCAAAGCGATGCATTATATATTCTCATCTGGATAAGGTATCCAAAATTATATTAATGTTTTACTTTATAGCTGCAATTTTCTGCAGTTAGCAAAATTCTCCATTAAATAGTGATACAAGATCAATTTAATGTTAGGTTTTGTATATTTAAAATGTTATTTAAATAAAATGTATAAATACTGTATTGACAGTATTATTTTATGCACATATTTACATAATCACAAACATTAAAATTGACATAGACACACAGACTTCACTTAACACTAATAATATTAAATCTATATTTACCCCAGCCTTACTTGAAATAAGATCATTCGGTCCTATTCAAATAAATCTTCATTTGAAGTGGGAAGTATGAAGCGAACTTAATCAATACTCATTTAAAAAATATATAGGTTTTTATGTATTAAAACTTTTTACTAATGATTGTCTATATCTTTTTATTGATTCGTGTAATATGTGCAGCTTATACCCTTGGCACATCGAATCAAATCGGCTACTTACTCAGAAAAAGCAGTTTTTATTCACAAAATCTGAGCGCGTGAATGAAACACAATTGAATTAATTTTAGCAACTTTTAATTTCCGACAGAAGTGGAAAAGGGGATACACAAAGAAAGGGAAAGAACATTCCCTTTTCCATTTTAAGTTAAAAGTTTTATGATGGAAGGCTTGTCTTCGTGTGTATTTTATCTAACTCTGTCTCATGATCAATTGATAAAGCAAACGTGCTCAAAGTAACAGTCAAATGTTGTACAATGAAATTCAATAAACAATAGAACTCTTTATAATTGTGGCTGCAGTAGCCAGAAGCACGATCTGCGATTGGAATAGAAGTTTTGTAACTTTCATCTGAAAATAGATTTCGTTATTGCAGTATTTGTGGATCTTACTTCTAATAAAAATAACTGTTTGTTGGAAATGAAATGGAAAAGTTATACAGAACCTCAAATATTATTTAAAATTACTTTTTTTTTATTTTCTCTTACGAGATGCTAACTAATTTAAACACCTTCCAAAGATTTAAATATGTCATAATATCCTTATAGTTATAAAACAGTTTATGTTAACCTTATATATAAAAAACTGACTTTGTTTTCCGATAAATGTTCGAAAATGTTGGACAGACAATTGAAACATTTAATTTCACTATATATAAGTAAGGCATTAGATCAAACTCTGTCTTAGCATAATTTTTTTGCCCTCAAACTTAGTGTGAATCATTGAAATATATACGTTGTTATAGTGTGAAAGTTTTATTATTATACTAGACTGCGATAGGTATAGAACTGTTCCATCTTAATTGAAGTCTTAAATGTCACGCTGGTTTCCTGAAGGACCTCTTGAGTCGTCATATAGAGAGGGTCATTATACCGTGGATGTATACTTACCCTTTCTGTAGAGAAGTGTTCTGATGATGGATTGACTGGGTGGCTCCTTTGCCTGAGCAGTGTGCAGTATCTTATGTAGCGGAAAATTTCTTCACTTATCAACTTCAGTTAAAAACTAAAAAATTGTAGTGATAGTTAACTTACTCTCATTTAAATAAAGCCGGGAAATTTTAGTATTTTCTGTACAAATAAAATTTTGCAATAATTTATAGATGAAATTGTGAGATTATTTTTTATAGTTTTTTTAACCTTGTTTTATTATTTTAATTTGATTTAACAAGTAACACAGTTTTTCTTTGCTCAGGATTGTGTTCCTTCTATTATACGTAAACCTTGATCGATAAATTCCCCCTCGATATTTGTAGATTTAGTTTGAATTTGATTTAGTTTAATTTTTATTTATTAATAAGAATCTAAATTGCTTGTTATTAAAAGTATTCTCAATTTCAAATTATTATCGTTTTAATTATAAAATTTTTAGTAAATGTTCCGTATATATGGTTTTATTTAACTGCATTTCAGAAAAATTTCTCAATATTATTTGTTAATATATAACATTTAAAATAAGATTCATATATTTCTTTATGTCAGTGAATTCACACCTTTATTGAAAAATGTATTAAATAAAGAAAAAATCAAGATTTTTATAAATATTGTACATCTATATACCTAATGAATTATATTCTTTTCGAGCATATAATGATACTTAAATTAGAATGGTAATTACATTGTTTTGTTATTAAAAATTAAATATTATTAAACTACATCAAATTGCTGACAAAACAAGTTTTGTCAACGTAACATTTAGGTCAGTAAAATTTACCATGACCATATTACAATTACCCCAAAATTGTGGTTATCATATAGGTTATCAGTTATATGTTTACAATTAGTTACCAATTATATAGTTACCGCATAAGTTACCAGCTATGTGGTTACCATAAGTTACCAGTTATGTGGTTACCATAAGTTACCAGTTATGTGGTTACCATAAGTTACCAGTTATGTGGTTACTATCAGTTACTAGTTATTTACCTGGAGTGTAACTAGTGTATTTCCTATCCTTCACACATTTTTACAAATTAGATATGCCATAGTTGTGTTATTTAGTGATGGAATATAATTGGGACATCATTCTGAGTAACACATACAAAATTTTGCGTAAATTTAAAAAAAATTAATTTAAAAATGTAAAATATTATGTACAAAACAGATTCTAAATTTGTATCAAATAATCACAATACATTTCACATAATTTTCTATAGTAATTTATTTATTTTTCAAATAATTTTCTAATAAATAAAAACTTTTGATTCAATTTCGTTTATTCGATTTTTTCAGTTTTCGTTAATTTTTCGTAAAACAGAAAGCACATATTTTTGAACCCTTTGAAAAATAAAGAAGTATAATATATATACTTTGATATGACTAAATCTTCATTAATTTTGATAAACAATTTTAAATAATTTTTTATTTAAATACAATATGATTTTTGCAGGATCCCCTGGCTTCTTATGATGTCAACAGCAATGATGCCAACCCTGAACCACGATACATTCCTCGACGAAAAGACAGCAGAAATGGTCAACACCACAATGTCAAGTAATACGATTTGCGATATTTTTTTCATTATTGAACCACTTTCAAGATAATACAATTAATATACCTATAACATATCTGAAATAAATCATTATTATATACTTTAAAAAAATTGAATTTCAAAAATAACCAAATATGTTGCTTTTCGGATTATTTTTAAAATAAATTCTATAATTTGATTATTTTATTTTGAAAATACATAGTTTGATAATACATACATTACTGCTGTTAATATAAATAGTATATTGAAATTAGTAACAATTTTAAAAAAATCATTATAAAATAGTAAAATGATATCGTTTGCAGATAATATCGCTATACAAATATTAACACTGTTGTTGGTATTTAAAAAATAATATGCATTCTTTTTGATTTGTGTTTTCCCCAATATCCTCATCTATTTTATGTTTTTTCACAATCATTTACCTCACTCTCAACTTCCTCTGTCTTTCCCCACCCTCTCATTTCTCGCGTGGATCTGCAGTCAGCACGGAACACGATGTGCGGGCACGGTGGCTGCAGCCGCTAACAACAGTGTATGTGGTGTCGGTATTGCTTATCGAGCCCGGATTGGTGGAGTGCGCATGCTTGATGGGGACGTCACTGATGCCATTGAGGCTGAATCTTTAGGTCTACAGAAGCAACATGTAGATATTTATTCGGCTTCTTGGGGTCCCGAGGATGATGGTATGACTGTAGACGGACCAGGAAAACTCGCGTGTAAAGCCTTTGAGAATGGCATACGACAGGTGGGTGTCAATTGGTTTAAGGTTTTATTCAACATGTGTATTGATAAATTCTCGAGTTGTTTAATTATGTTTAAAGGGACGCGGAGGACTTGGCTCTATCTATGTGTGGGCGAGCGGAAACGGTGGTCGTAACCATGACAACTGTAACTGTGACGGGTACACGAACAGCATTTACACTCTAAGTGTCAGCTCCACCTCAGAACGAGGACAGGTCCCCTGGTATGCAGAATTCTGCTCCTCCACTATGGCCGTTACCTTCTCCAGCGGCGAGGGCAGTGAGCGATCTGTTGTGAGTAGTTTAGATGACAACAATATAGAAACTGTTATATATATATATATATCAATGTATAGAAAGTTAATTCTGTACAATTCTAGAAAAGTACAACAATTGTTAAAAATAGCAAAATCATTGAACTGTTGTATAGAAGGGGTAACAGCGTAACAATACCATTTAATTATTTTATTATATATATTTTGGTAACAAATACAAATGCAATCTCTGTAATATACTACTTCTATTAACAGCAGTAATACATAAATATATATATATATATTTAACATAGAATAATCCAATTATAGAATTAATTGCAAAAATTGTTTAAAAGCAACTCTTTCTAATTCAATAGTATAGAATGTAGAGCTAAGAATCCTGGCTCTAACGATTTTTACACTTTTTTTCTAAACCTGGAACAGATCAGTACAGATTTGAACAACACCTGCACCAATGAGCACTCAGGTACATCAGCTAGCGCACCATTGGCTGCTGGAATTTGTGCTCTAGTCCTCTCAGCCAATAGACGCTTGACATGGCGCGACATGCAGCACTTGGTAGTGAGGACAGCTCGCCCCGAAAGTTTGCAGTATTCAAACTGGATGGTTAATGGTGTAGGGAGGCACGTCTCCCATGCTTTTGGGTACGCATTTCTTTATTTGATGAATATTTTATGGAATAGAGGCTGCAAATTTTTATGTTTGACTTTTTAAAATTGAATCCAAAATTATTGAATCTTTGCATTTTTATACAAAGTGAAATTTTTGAGTGCAGAGATTTACATTTATAATTGTACATTTATATAGAGACCGTTGAAAACTTGATATCATCTTATAATATCCATAGATATGGGTTGATGGACGCAGCTGCCATGGTGGATCTTGCTCTTAATTGGACAACCGTTCCGGAACAGCATGTGTGCGAAGTTGTGACCCCTTCACTGGGGGCTTCAATGAACCTCAATGATCATTCGAGTGACACTCTTTATCTGCACACCGATGGATGCAGAGATAAATCTGGCAGGAGAGTGCGCTATCTGGAGCATGTACAAGCAAAGGTAAGATTTTAATAATGGTTTATCTAGGTTTAAGACATTTATAATGGTTTACCTAGGGTAAGACTTTGATATTAATGGTTTAGCTATTGTAAGACTTTGATATTAATGGTTTAGCTAGGGTAAGACTTTGATATTAATTGTTTAGCTAGAGTAACACTTTTATATTAATGATTTAGCTAGGTTAACACTTTTATATTAATGTTTTAGCTAGGGTAACACTTTTATATTAATGGTTTAGTTAGGGTAAGACTTTTATATTAATGCTTTAGCTAGGTTGAGACTTTGATATTAATGGTTTAGCTAGGGTAACACTTTTATATTAATGGTTTAGTTAGGGTAAGACTTTTATATTAATGGTTTAGCTAGGTTGAGACTTTGATATTAATGGTTTAGCTAGGGTAACACTTTTATATTAATGGTTTAGCTAAGGTAAGATTTTGATATTAATGGTTTAGCTAGGGTAAGACTTTGATATTAATGGTTTAGCTAGGGTAACACTTTGATATTAATGGTTTAGCTATTGTAAGACTTTGATATTAATGGTTTAGCTAATGTAAGACTTTTATATTAATGGTTTAGCTAGGTTGAGACTTTGATATTAATGGTTTAGCTAGGGTAACACTTTTATATTAATGGTTTAGCTAAGGTAAGATTTTGATATTAATGGTTTAGCTAAGGTAAGATTTTGATATTAATGGTTTAGCTATTGTAAGACTTTGATATTAATGGTTTAGCTATTGTAAGACTTTGATATTAATGGTTTAGCTATTGTAAGACTTTGATATTAATGGT
>JAUZNC010014893.1:0-22544 GCA_034780395.1 Vannuccia rotundouncinata | reverse complement strand
TTAGCTAGGGTAACACTTTTATATTAATGGTTTAGCTAGGGTAACACTTTTATATTAATGGTTTAGCTAGGGTAACACTTTTATATTAATGATTTAGCTAGGTTGAGACTTTGATATTAATGGTTTAGCTAATGTAAGACTTTGATATTGATGGTTTAGCTAATGTAAGACTTTGATATTGATGGTTTAGCTAGGGTAACACTTTTAAATTAATGGTTTAGCTAGAGTAACACTTTTATATTGATGGTTTAGCTAGGGTAAGACTTTGATATTAATGGTTTAGCTAGGGTAAGACTTTGATATTAATGGTTTAGCTAGGGTAAGACTTTGATATTAATGGATTAGCTAGGGTAAGATTTTGATATTAATGGTTTAGTTATTGTAAGATATTTATAATGAGAGAGGTCCGGGAAAATCTGTGAATTTCTTAAAGACAATATAGCTTTCAAATTCAATATCTGATTCATCTTATCTTGGTCTATTAGTTTAGTGCGCATACAATTTGTTAATAATTTTAATTAAAATTTGAAATCATTTTCTGGTATTTTAAAGTATTATATTATCTACTGGATAATAATCATCCATGTTCCTAAATGACCACTTTAGGTGACACTTCAAAGTACAATTCGTGGAGAGGTGGAGCTTTGGCTGATCTCTCCAATGGACACAGTGAGCAAATTGCTGAGCAAACGTCACAAAGATCTAACAGCGGCCGGTTTTTACGCCTGGCCGTTCATGTCGGTCCACTATTGGGGCGAGCGTCCCGAAGGCACCTGGAAGCTAACTGTGGCGAGCGGGGGAGCCAAAGGTGAGCACAACTAAACAATAGAGGTCGATAATAATATGATCAAGAAATAATTGTTTAGTTGAAAGAAGAGTTTTTCAAATCTTTTTTATATATATATATTTATTATATGTTAATGTTAATGTAATTTTACTAAATTTGAACTGCATTTGTCTTATATTGCATGTGAGTATTAGAACACTAATAAATAGTCAAGTTAAATAATAAATAAATTTTATGGTGGTTACAAAAATTGTTTAACTATATTGGAGGCAGGATGATTCTTCATTCAAAGAAATAATACACATTGGTAAAAATTGTTTTATTTTTTTATTTTTATAAAATGCTTCAAGTAACGAATTATTAATAAAGATTTTCGAAGCTAAAATGTGATCAAATTGGTCGGTGAGTTTGATCTTTTTTCTGGTTAAAAAGAATATTTTTTTGATGGATATTTAATATTTTAAAATCCATAACATATAACCTATACACAAACTGACACAATTGTATCGTTTTTATGATTGTGATCAATTTTGCTATAAATATAATATATCATTTGTTAAAAAATAAAAAAATAATTTGTTGAATGTTTAAAACTTTGTGTGTAACATTTGTTACACTAATTTATAATATGATATGTTGTCCGAGTTACTGTGTGAACTCGCGAAATTTGACCATAATTTTTGGTCCGTCATAGAATAAATCTCTGACGAGAATTAACATCTGTAACCTGAAGTTAGTTATGATTCAGCAAGATCTGCTTCTTGCTTACAGTCTGGGATATTAGCTGGACTTTGCAGCTCTTTGGAACTGAAGACCAACCCGCCGATATTTTGCCTCCCTCTGCTCATCCAGAGAAATCTAGCCAATCACTGACTGCTACTTCATCAGATTCAGACCAATCAGCGATAGGCAAGAGTGATGAGAAAAATGACATGCTTCTAATTTGTCAGAGGCATCATCGCTTACGTCACGGGAATATTCCGGAACCATGTCGTCGTTTATTGATTGATTATGAGATAAGGAAAAAGACGAGCAGACTCTATCATAGATCGCAAACCGAAGCAGCTGGAAATTACGGTCTTCAATTGTCAGCTAAGGTGTCCACATAGTTGTCATGTATCGTTTAGATGGTGTCAAAATGCTCATTGTTGTTATTATCAATGGTTAGAATGTTGTTGCAAATATTATCCTTTTTGCTTTCACACCTATAGCTTGATTAGTGTTGGAGAATTACTGGCTTCAATATTTTCTGTTTTTAATTGAACATATGATTTATTAATTCTTTTGAATTTTAATATAGGTATTGCTTTTTATTTGATGAAGGCTTTTTAAATTATTATAATTTATAGTCGTATTTATGAAATCTAATGTGGCTTTATAAAAAAAATATAATGAAATATACGCAATTTCTTTTTATTTATATTAAATTATTATTATTTTTTAAATTTTATTTTATTGAACTTGTATTTTTAAGTAAATATTTATCTTTCAAATTCTTATTACAAAGTATGTCACTGTTTTTTATAACTATGGTGTGCTAACCAATTAGATGTTCAATATGGTATCTAGTAAAAGTTGTTACTAAACTATAGTTAAAATGAGGATCTGCCAATTCCCAAGCATTTCAGTTACGTTGATTTACGTATTCTATTTGACCTTAAATCTCCGTTTTATTTGTTATTAATGCATTTTCGATTATATTCTTAATGTATTGCTAATTGTAATTGTATTTATAGTTGAAGCCATTTTGATGTTACACAAATTACCCCATAATCCCGCCCCTTTCCCAACTCCACTTCCTTGCTCTAATTGCCCTTTGTTCTCTATGAACCAGCTTCCATAGCAACCACCTTCTAGTCAAACCTTTTCTCTCCCTCTCTCTGCTCCAGTCACGGTTCGTTGGTGGGCTCTTGTTCTCTATGGTACTGAGCATCCACCATCTCATCCACTAATGGGCAGTAAACTTTCACGCCATCACACTCGACCAATCAAACGCGGTGGGGGGAATCGAACACCCCGCAATCAGTCCTCAGGCGTGGGTCATCACCGGAACGGGGCAGACTTTGTTTTTCAACTTGTTCCATTATTCGTCTTCCTCGTAGCCTCTTTTTACAGAAAATATATTCACTGAGTCTTTCCCGTGACAAATTCGAAATACACACGTCTCGCTCCTTTTTAACATACACTTCTCATCGCGATCAACTTTTTCAGTTACATTGAGAGTATATATCAACCTAATTTTTTACATTTCCATATAAATCGCATTAACATAATATTATGATGTTTTTGATTAAAATCGTATTAGCTCATTTATTCTGATAATTTTGAATTGTTTAATAATAGTCATAATTAAAATATATTTAACTAGTCATTTTTATTGATTTAATTTATTTAAATATAAGACTTTAATTAAATATTAGACTAAAAATAATTCCAAAAGTTTTACGATTGGTACTTTCTGATTTTTATATACATTAATTATAAAGTCGTATTGAGTTATTTAAATATATTTCTTGTAATTTATTCATTCTACTTATATGTTAATGTAGTAGTATGTTCAGATTATTTCTCTATTTTTGCAATGGAAGAAAAATACCTCTCGATTTATATATATATACAAATATATCATACTGTATTATGTATTATGTATTATATATCAACTATGCATTTTATCAACATATATATATATATATGTTATTGTCATAAGTTCCAAGTATATACTTTTCTTCTGTAAATAGTTTAGAGCTCTTTATTTATCCATATTCAATATTAATATCATTTTGTCACAGTATATGACTTAAACATATATCCTTTCCAGTGATTCTTTCACACTTCATTCATTAATAAACTCCAACCAAAGTGACATTTTTATCGTTAATGTATATTCAAAAAAATAAAATTCACATTCAAAACTTGTGTTTGCGATCCTTTTATTTTACTAAAAATGTTGTTATATCACACTTGTTATGATTTATAATGCCCCCCTTCTTACAATAGATTATCAGTTAATCACTTTTAATAATCAGGCTAAAAAATTTTAAGTAAAATAAAATTTAAAACTAAAAATATTATTTAAAACTTTCTACTTCAAGCAAGAAGCTATTTTTCTCATCTGTTTCATCTTTTTAAATTAATTTTGATGTTCTCTGCATTATTATACTGATGAACACATTTTGTAGATTATTTTCACGACCCACGATATATCTACAATATTTTTTGTTGTAGATTATATTTGTTATTTCTGTTGTTCAATTCATATATCCAAATTATATCATATTAATAAAATTACCAGTGTTTTTTTCTCTTTTACTGTTATTAGTACCCTCTAATTTTACGATGTGATCGAAACATTTAAATTATTAAAGAAATACAACTTAGCTTTTTTGTTATATTTTTATTTTTAAGAAAACTACATCTTCATAAATGTTTGATTCTTTAGAAGAAAATAAATAAAAGCATGACATTAAAAATATTTTATTTATTGTTAAAACACGGAATCGTTTTGTTGTGAAAATACATTTGAAAAATCCTAAAATAATCGTATATAAAAATTGTAACAATATAAAAATAATTTTAATGAAAACGTATTTCAATAATTAGTCATTAGTTGTCAATAATAATTATACTTAAACAAGCATCTTTACCAACAAACTCTTTTCTCCTGAAAATATAACTTTTATTGACATCTGAATTTCATCACAATTATACTTTACTAAATATCTTTGAAGAGGGTTAGCGAACAAACACTTTTAGAAAAATACTATTTTTATCGAAAGAAAGCAGCATACAGCTATGTACGCACTCCAAAATCTGTATTTATCTATGTATTAAATATTTGCATAGATAACTATATATTTTAGTATCATTAAAATACATATTTTATTAAAATTGCTCCAAATAATATAAGGGAGGGGTGGGGGAGTTTAATGAAAATATTCATCAAAAAATCAAAACTATATTGTATACGTATATTAATTTTAATATACATTGTTTTTAAATTACGTTTCCGTAAAATACACAAAAATGAATAATTTACATTTTTTATATATTTTTGAAAAAAGGTTTCGACTCTTAATATATATATATCAGAATATTAAAATATATTCTCAAACTATATTGTTGCATAACTTGAGATTTCAGATATCCCAATTTGTTCAAGTATATAATTAGGGATTCATTTGCAAAACAATAAACGTAGATAATTTATTTTAAATTTTACTTTTCTGAGACACCTCTCACAAACTCACAAATTGTTAGAATAACAATAAATTCATAAATGTAGGTACGTAATTGTTATGAAAATGAGTTGATTATGGATAAAAATATGTAACTTAAGAAAAATATCTTTATAAGATAAGGTGAGATGTAATTTTATTGCCAAGAATTGGAATTATGTACAATAACTGAAAAATATAAGCAAAACATATTGATAAAAGTATACACATACAAGATCAAAATAAAGTAGCTTATAACAGTTTGGTTATAGAGTACAAACCTATTGTAAAAGGAAAAGAACTATATTTTTTAATATTAATTTCACATTGATAACATATTTGTCAATTCATATTATTTATTTTTCATAGAGTATTAAATTCAAAATATTTTGTCTTTTTATCAGAATAATTTGGTTGTGGTTTTTGAATGACATTTCCCAAATTGCGAATATGTAGCTAAAATAAATAAATAAATATTACGAATATTGTAGCAAATCGTAAATCCAGTACCTACATAATCATTTTAGAATAAGGAAATAAAGATTATAATAAAGAACTTTAAATAGTTTTTTATACAATAAATAAATGGAATGTTTTCCTAAGTATGGGAGGTATAATCAAAAAATTGAAAATATTTACTTTACCTATTTGCTTTTTACTATAAAATTAAATTTGAAAAATTTCATTAAATTCGATGAAAATCGTTTAGTTTTGTGTAATTAATTATTTAATCGTAATTGGCAGTTATGATCTTGCCAGATATCTGTTATATTAATATTAAAATTGTATTACCTATTTCAAACAAGCTAGAAATCCAAGTTATATAACTATAGGTGGCGAGCAGAAGACAATGAGAAAAATAATGAGTTTTAACTAATCTTTGGAATAATGGTTTGCTATTTATAAACATTTAATTTCTGTTCTGTATGTGTTTGAAAAATTTAGAAAGGTGCCTATTTCTAATAAATGAACCAATCAAGTTTTTCCACAAAACTTTCTTTTCCGATAATTATTAAAAAAAATAATGTAAGGAAATGTAAAATTTATTCATTTTTAACATATTGAATTAAATATGTTAAAGTTAAAGTTAATCCTTTTAAAACTGATAAGAAAATATAAAATAAGAAAAACAAAAAAGTTTTTTATTAAAAACCTTGTTTAAAAATAATATATATAGATGCAAATTAGCGATACATTTCATATTAGAGGATCCAATTACTTAATGTTATAATAAACACATAGATAAAATTATGCCAATAGATACATCACGTGTATACACAATGGATTAAAGAAGACACATTAACAAATGATATAATATTATGTTTCAAGAAACTTATGTAATACATAATAATTGTGCGAGACAAAACTCCGTTGTGTTTTTGTCAATATTTTATTATATTAAAATACACAAGATATTGTCGAAATATATTTTTTTTAAATTGTCAATATATAAGATTTGATATGACTCCAAAAAAATTATTTTTAGTTTTCTTTTTATTAAATTTAAAGTTTTTTTTTATATTATAGGTTTAATTGATTTAATAATTTTACATATTCCACCAATCTCTATAATTTGAGACAAATATCATTCTTTTATTAGCTAAAATTCTAAGAAATTATTTATCTACATCTTTATATTTCTATAAATAAATATGATAGGCGCTGTATTTCCACACTTTAGTAGAAATTATTTTAATAATAAATATATTTTATGGTTACATTTACATATAAATGGCCAATATAAAATACAATGTAAAAATGAATAGTTAATTAAATATCAACTACTATATACACCTACCAAAACCGAAGTATTTAAAATCTCAAACTTAAACATACCTGATTATTAGCATAGCTAAAGATTTTAATTTTTGACCTATGTTAGCACACTTTGGTGCAAACCGAATATTCCATGTTAGAAAATGCCTTAATATAGGAGTTTAGTCAGGAAATTAGGATAGGATAGGTCAACTTTGGTGCAACCGGGGCCAGTATGTTATTTGGTTTTAATCAAATTAATTTGTTTTGTTTTAAATTTATACATATATAATATATATGTTTGTGTTTATCGAATGTCCACCATTATTTCAGTCAAATAGAGAAACATATAAAATTGTTGATTGCACTCACATTTTCGAAGAAGGATGTCATCAACTGTGCAAGTCATTTTATAAATATTAAATAGTAATATATAGTGTTTATAAAATGTTATAGTAATTAAATTTATAATTAACAATTTATTAATAAAAATATTGAGTATCATAAAAATTATAAAAATATAATGTGGTTGAAAATAAATTAAGTTATGAGACTGTAATTTTATAATTCAGTTCAGATTATTCATAACGAATTAATGCACAATCACAACTTTCAAATCAAAAAAAGTAAAGGTAGAATGGAGTAAGTAGTAGTAATTAATATTTTTGCTAAACTCACTAATACTGGGGGTTTCAATATTATAATTCACTTTCTTAATAGTTTGCAAGAAAGGAGATCTAGAACTGATTCTCTGTAGTTTCTACCCATAATTAAATATGCAACAGGTAAAGAGAATCTGTTGGTGCTAATATCTACAGAGGTATCTTTTAAATTAAATCCTTTAAAACTAATTTTGACTTTGGCTGACCTTAAAATTTATGTTATTTGTAGAGGCTCTGCAGAAATCATTAATGACAAAACCAACAATGACATCATCCGAAAAGTTTTATTTAAACTTCTCGTCCGCTTTTTGATTTCATTGAAGCGGACATCTTTTTGATAGACAACTTCACAGATAATATCAAACATGCATACAAGCATCCAAAAACAACACGATTTATTACTACAGCCAAAGAGCTTCGGGTTGCAGGTGAATTACAAACACCAAATGGCATTGATTGTAGAAATCTTTTGAAAAAAGGGCCAAATTATAAACTAAAAAAATCCATAGATTCCACTAGCGGACCAAAGGGGCAGAATAATGCCACACTTTTTTGGTAATTTAAACTCTGTATTACAAAGAAAGTTTAACTGCAAGCAGACGATCCCATGCGACAAGAGCAACTGTCCACTTGTTTATATGACCGCTGAGGACATACAGAAATAAATACATGGGACAGAAACCATTGGGAAGTCGTCAAATATATGACAGTCCAGTAAATGGAATGCACATACCCAGTATTAAATCAGATGGAAGTAAGAAATGTTGAATAATCAGTGCCCAACATGATTTTCAGTAGTTTGTTGGTCCTAAATCCAACATAAATCGGAATATTTAAAGTGACAGCCAACATAAGTGACAAGTGAAAACGAAACCGAAAGTAAACTAGTTTCAAATGGTTCGAAGATGGTGTGTTCGGAACAAGTAAAAAAGGGTAAGGTGGTCTATACGCGAACTTTTTCTTTGAGTAGTTAGATGACTTCCTTAATTACTTTTGCAATATCTAATTACACATGTGTTTAATGGCAAAATGATGTATGCGTAAAAATAAATAACTAGTACACAAATATATTACAAACGAATAGAGTTAAATATGATAAAATAAAGAATCACTATATTCACGGTAAATTCATCCGGACGTCCGTGACGCCAACTGTTAATCGAGAAAACGCCGTCTTCTCCCCGTTTTGAATCTTTAGAGTCAATAGATGCATTCGAAGCTCGTTCTCCTTGGTATTATGGTCCAAGAGATGCTCATGTAGATGTAGTTTCATTGCTTTTTCGCAATTTCGTCTTTTCGGTTCAGATTGATTTTGTTCGTTATAGAATTTTCATGTTTATAGCTGTCGGTGTCTACATTATCTTTCTCTCTTCTCTGATCATGATAGATATATGTGTCCATTCCGGATTTCTTCATCGCCAATCTAAGCCACTATCTTCATCGATGCATCGTGACAGGGGAGGGCTCTTTAGGGGGCTATTAAATTAATATCTATCAAATAATTTATATTTACTGCACAGGACGTCCGCAATTCCTATATTTTTAAAGGATGGATTAGTTATGTCAACTCCAACAAATGTGGGGTTTCTAAAGTTGTCGGTTCCGTCGATGGTAGTCACATCCTTATTCTTACGCCTAGTACATTTGAACCGTATTAGTTGGTCGGAAAGGGTTCCATTCGATAAATGTTCAGGGTGTGGAAACTGGTGAACTCCTCTTTGCAAACGTTGTTGCTGATTGGCCTGGCTGATTTGTCTGAGTCGTGCCTAGGTAAAGATTTCAAGAGACGAGAATACGGAAATTGTATACTACTGACTGAGAGATCAAGACTTCGTGGAAAAGGCGCTGGACATGTCTTTAAAGTGGACTTCATTGTAGTCCTATAGAGGCAGCTCGAAATATCACGGCATGTGCCGTTTTACACAACTTCCCGGTGATTCGAGGTGAACTCGATCCCGAAGGAGATGTTGATGAAGATGAGGATATGGATTAAGATAATTCACAAATGGAGGAAATTATGGATAATGCTGATGAACGAGCTGCTAGAGCAGCATATATATGATCAATACCTTTCGTATTTAATGTTTTCTGTATTAGATTATTGAGACTTTAACATAGCCTATTTGTTATATTATACAAATATATTCTACTACATATAACTATTAGTGTTAACTACATTATTTTATCTACCCATACATAATACTACAAATATATAATACATCAATACACTATTGTCATACAACAATTTTACATATAATTTTAATATTTAAGCATCTGTTTTTAAAATGTGTTTTTCTGTATATATATTTTAAATATATTATATATTTTTCTGTTTATATATAATTAGATGTATAATGTTGATTGTAACTCTATATTTATAATTCGCATAATCGACTTTGGGTAAGGGGGGAGCTATCCTAATTTCTTGTCTAAGTTAAGTAAAAATAGATGGCCTAAATATATTGCCGCAACATTATTTTAAGTAAAAAATTTCAGTTCATAGTTAAGATAGTTAGGATAAATCATTTGCACCAAAATATCCTAGTTTAGTACATAAATTCTAGTTTACATATCTTGGAAGCTTTTGTCCAACTCATTTATTCAAATTTTATATAATTACAGTCCTAAGTTGTTTGGTGCAACTACTATAATTTAATGTATCTGATTAAAACGTTGAAAGTTTTACACTTAATTTGTCCAATTCTTTTGACTTGATATATATAGATATGGAATAGATTTATCGCATAAGTAATAATATTTTGTGTTCATTAATTAATTATACTCTTACATATAAGTACTACATATATTAAATATTTCAACTATATAAATTTTCAATTAATACCATTTGATTTTTAGCTCAATTTTTTATCAAATTAATCGACGAATAATTTTTTTCCACAAAAATTATTATTTCACTCTAAAATTTGGAATTTAATGTTTCAAACTCTAAATAAGTATAATTAAAGAATACATTTTATAATATTATAGGTACGCACTTCTTTATAAACAATTTATACAAAGTGAAATAAAAACGCTCAACAATAAAATACACTACAAACAAAATTTAATTCTATGAAGAAATATAATAATAATATGATCATAACAAACTCTATAATTATTATATTAACGAATCATTAAATCTTTGAATAACGTTTTTTGTTTTTTAAGATTTAATTTTTTAGGGGATTTTTATTTTAACAATTGTTAAAAGTGGATTCGTTCAATCTAAAGGAGTGATAGACCAACTATAAGAATGTTCTATCCGGACTGATCAAATCTTTTAGCAATCGAATTAAAACTTGATTACCGGAGCGGCGCTAAAACTTGTGACGTATAGGTCAAGACCGATGTGGAATATACAGCTCGATTATTCACTATAAAATGTTCTGCTTAAAAGTTTATGAAAGTATCACACTAATTCGAAATACAATTTTGATATATTCTTACCTTTATTTTGATTTAATCATTAAATGTCGTTTGTAGCATTATAAAATCATCTCTAATGAATTCAATTATTTAAAATGTAAATATTTATATATTTGCTAAATTTGCTCATTTGGAATAAAAAGACAAAAAGAAAATACAAGTTAGCTATACTATTGCAAAAACGAAAAGTATTCTTAATCTTCCCCTTTTTATTTAAAAACTGCAACATTCCATTCGCATTTTTCTTCAGAGTTTCTGTTAGAATACTATAAGGACAAATTGTTATTCTTTTTAGTCTTTTGGGTCCACTATGACAATATATAGTAGTAATTAATAGTGTAATAGAATTAAAATCGTTTGTATAATGTTGTCTTATTGTAAACAAAATCATGTTTAGTTTTAAAAATAGCTTTTTGTTATTATATATACTTACTGATATATTTCTTCCGTTTAGATAATACTCTGAATTAATATAGCCTTACAAATACGTTTTACAGAAATATTATGAAATGATCTTTACTATTTTCAATATTATTATAAATAGATTTGAATTTAGTTGACTATCGTTAAATATTTCCACGAACTTTATAACTGTCGAGAACCAAGAGTTAGAATGAATATTTCAAAATCAATGACTAGATATATATATAAACATATAATCTTCGTTTTAAGCTCCATATATAATATTACAATTCAAAATTTGTTTTCCATGTGAAAATGGAATAATAAAAAAATAATTAATTTATAAGTCAGAATGTAGTATAAATATGTAAATTATAATGAAATATAAGAAAATTGTTTTTTGAAAATTTTCATGGAAGTTGTGAAAAATATAAATAGATAATATATACTTTCAAAAAAATTAGATTCAATTTTAGCCTAATCCATATTGAAGCAGAAAAATATGTTATTCTACCTGAAAAATCGATGGTTGTGTATTTTCTAGACAACTATTTGAGTTAACACGACGTCACGTCTTCATCCTAAAATTTCTCAGTGTTAAGAGGTTTGTAGTATAATGAAATCATCTCTAATGAATACAATTATTTAAAATGTAAATATTTTTATATTTGCTTAATTTGCTCGTTTGGAATAAAAAGACAAAAAGATACTAACATTTAGCTTTACTGTTGCTAAAACGAAAAGTATTCTTAATCATCCCTTTTATATTTAAAAACCTATAATGACATATTTTGATTCTTTGTGCTATATATTTAGTTAATATTTGTCGTAATGAAATTAAATAATTTTTATGTCTGTATTATAATGTTGACATTCTAAAAGATCGATTTCCATCATTAGTTTTAATTAACGCATCTCAAATATAATTTTGTTGTATAAGTAGAACGAATGTCTTAAATCACGCAACTTCTAACCCTTCCCCGGCCACACTTCGCCTTACGTCCAAGAAATGTGTTTCTTTCTCCTTACCGTAAAAAACTAATTATTATTTTTGTTTTATTGATCAAGTAAGAAAAGAGTATTGGTAAAAGTATTGCACTTATATTTTATATCTTCTACGAATATAACCTTCTACAATTTAACCCGTATATGCCTTCCGAACCATGTGATAAGATACTACATTTAAATGATTTTAAAAATAAAATTAAGGTTTCTTTACTCGCAATTTTGTATTTGTTTGTTAAACGTTCACCAAAAACGAAATATTTATAAATGGAAAATGTTAAAATAAAATATTTCATTTAAATAAAATAAAATATATATTAGTAATCATTAATATATTTTTCAGTATCCAAAGCAAGAATTGTACGAAACCAAAACAAAATTGTCAAAATAACGGGTAATTTTCTTCTTCAATGTGCAAAAAATAAATCTATAGTTATACTTTCCTTATATTTTTAGTGTGATGCGCATTTTAGTCACACTACTTATATCGTATGCATGTTGGGTCTTATCTGGGAAGTTGTCTATTTCTATCAAGCAGATGTCCACTCTCACCAGAAAAGTTTGAATTTTTAAGGTCAGCCAAAGTCAAAATTAGTTTTAAAGGATTTAATCTGTAAAGATCATCTGTAATATTGGCATCAACATTTTGGCCGAGGGACACTTTTGATTATTTCATTATGGATATAAAATGAAGAGAGTGCAGTATTAAATCTTCCTTTTTGCAAGAAAGTGAATTTTAAAAATAAATTCGAATATTAAAACTCAACATAATCATTCTGAAATAATTGTCAACTATAAAATTATAATATATAAACTTCCGATTAATTTTTGGCATTGTATAATTATTTTTTAATCAACATGTATAAACAAGTTAACTATAGTCTTTTTACAAACAATATAAGGCGAGCGACAAGAACCCTTACTTTAAAAAAATATTTGGCAAATAAATGTACACACTACTAATTATGACAAGTCATAGACAATAGTTTTCTATGGAAAGTTTTGGAACTCCTATTAATAATAAATGCATTAATATAACTCCCATGAATTTCGTATTGATTTCCAGTTTCCTTTAGCATAAGAGTGAGGGTTTTTGTCGCTCGCTCTCTATTCTTTGTCTTGTTATGACTATACAACTACCAATTAATTATCTTTTATTGTTTAAAATATATTAATGACAACCAAACAAATCTCTTATGCTGATGAAGTATAACAATTTTTTATAAGTTTTTAGATTTAAGTTTTAATAATCTTTATGTCAATTTTAAAAAAATCTCACTGCACTACTGTAAGAAAGGATTCTACTTTTCCTCTATATATATGTCTTATTTTTTCATTTTTCCACGTGACTTAATTATTTACTTGAACAAATTGGTATTGCTGACTTCTCAAGTTATGAAACATTTAATTCAAGAACACTTTTAATAAATAAAAAAAATCCTTTTTTTTGTATATCAATCGGATATATCAATCAAAAAACATAAGTACTATACTAATAAAATCTACGTATATAATAAATTTGGATCATGTAAAGGTTATTTTCATGATTTTTTTCAATAAACCTTCACAATTCGCATATATGGATAAAATTTAAAAGACTATATATTTTAATAATACTAAAATATTGTTTTCTATTCTATTCTAGACACTAATTAATTCATATTTCGTAGTGCATATAAAATTATCTGTGAATAATTACTTCGTTAACCTTCTTCATAAATGTTTGTCAAGGTTTAATTGTTATTGATAACCATGATCTTTATATTGTTAACATATTTTTTACGGACTGTATATTTTAACATATTTCAAATGTTTTTAAAAGTTCTACTTTTAAAATATATCTGCGCAATTTGTTTTTTAACTGAACCACCAATGAGTTGATAAAATTTAGAAAATCTAGTAAAATATTAATAGTCAAAATTGAATTACCGGTGCAGCGCTTAAACTTGAAACCTTGGGACTGTTGAACCTTTTATTTTTATATTTTTTTGGTTAAATTCAATTTTAATAGAATTACATAATCTGTACATGTCGTCTGTGTCTGTATCAAAAACAGAAAACTTAAGAAGGGATGAGTGTAGGAGGATGGTGGCATGATGTGAACTGAAATATTGTAAATACTTTTTGTAATGACATTTTTGATGTTGTCTTCACTTCATTAGCTATATTGAAGAAAATGCTACTAGGCTGGCACAAACATGGGCCGTAAGAACAACAAGGTCATCACCAAAGTAACACTGCAACTCCTCAACAAGACGATACCGTGAGAGCACACAGCCATGATGATCTTTGTATTCGTTGTAGAGTTCAATCGTGTTCCAAATCCGAATTTTGTGGTCTTGAGGAGTTCCACCACTTTATGAAGAGTTTCGTCTGATTTTTGGATGTGTATTTTCCATCTTCTGATAACGAGCTTCAACAGCATGCAAGTCAATAACGGCACCGTGGACTTTCGACTTTACTGGCACAATGATCATTGCGAGTATGACATTTTTCAAGAAGATATTGTTTGTAGAGTTTTGCATCATGCTCTGTATGGGTAGAACGACACAGAAAGGCCGATCGCCAACGTTTAAGATTTTTTGATCCTTATTTATATCACAGGTCTTTCCAAAGTACAAGCATTGAAGCTTGAAGTCAAACACTGGGGATGACGTCGTAATCGTTTTGGTCGTGGATGCTCATTTTTCATGTATTTAGCAATGTTTGGTTTTGATGTATACCTGGGACACACCATTTCTGTGATAGCAGATTTTGAAGTTCTCATTTTCAACAAGCTGGGTTTCAAGTTAAACTGGCAAGATTTCACCATAGATGTTGCTACCATTGATAATCGTTTGTATACATGTCACACGAGAGGTCTGTGTCAGTGATGAATATATTTATATATAGAATGTTATTTTTATATTAAATTGATGGCAGATTTTCTATTTACTAATGCCCTATACCGGCTTAATTATAACAATATTGCTAGTTACCATAGCAACGGTATATCAAATACTTTGCTTACACATTGCATTTATATTATTGGAGCTAAAAACATAAGTCTAGACCAAAATCTGATTGCTTTATGCGGCAGAAAGCATTGAAAAACAGTTATTTTGTAATTTTGTAAACTAATAGCGGCAGCCATCTTGGACGCCATCTTGAATATTTAAAATTGTCAATGGAGAAATGTCCACACCACCCTATATATATCATTACATGCCCTCGATGATAAATAATAAGCAAAGAAAAATACGATATCAGAGATTTTAGGGTTAGGCGAAATTGCGGCCTTTGTCTGCCGAACTAATACAACATATATCAACTATCCAAAATAAAAGTCCGGTAGAATTAAAATAGTTTGTGTAACGTGTCTTAATGTACATAAAATCATGTAAATTAAATAATATCATGTTTGGTTTTACATTCGTAATTTACAATTAGCTTTAAATGTTAATATATACTTATCATATATCTCTTCCGCTTAGATAATAATTTTAATAAATTCAATCCTAAACATACTATTTTACTATTTTTACTGTTATTATAAATAGATTTAATTTTAGTTTACTATGGTGAAATATTCCACAAAACATTTTAATTGCTGAAAACCAAGAGTTAGCAAAAACATTTTCAAAATTAAAGACTATATTTAAGATATAAGCTTCGTTTCATAATAAAACATGCACAACACATATGTTTCTTTGATGTTAATATCCATATATTATAATAAAATTTGAATAAAGTGTAAATGGAATAATAAAACAGGTGTTTATTTATAAGTCTCAAAGCTCAACATAGATATACAAATAAAAATGCATGGCGTTATGTTATTTCGTGTAAATTTCAAATAGATTTTTGCTATAATGTTGTTTATTTAGATGATTATGAACTATTATCTAGAAAAATCGAGTTTTCCATTTTTTGGATGATTTGCTAAAAGGTTGTTTTTAATCATTACTTTTAGATAGAACATTCCAAATATAATTTAAATCACGTGACTTACACCACATAAATTTATTTTCATTGGGTCAACATGTTATTACTTCTAATAACATATTATTAATATTCAAACTTTTGGTTTGGTTTTTAATTAAATCTGAATTTTACAGAATATTAAAATTGTTGAAATACTTGATTATTAATGTTTTAATGTAACCTCCCACAATTTTAAACCGTATACCTTCAAAAATTGTCTGATAAAATTTGACATTATATTGATTTTTAAATTAATGTTTCGTTTCTACAATTTTGCATATGTTTGTTACATTCATCAAAAATTTAATATTTATGAATTGAAACTGTATATTTATATATTTATAAAAGTAATCATTATATTCTAAGTACCGAAAACCATTCCTCAACCTCTTCGGCATATATGGGTTATATCTCTTAATTGCTATAATAATAATTTTTTTTCAGTTAACATTTTTTTGTTTTGTTTGTGATTTAATTAATTATATAAAACTGTTTAAAATTTTCAGAGAAAACAATTAATTTTAATAGTCAGATAATTAGAATAATTATTTATTCAAGGTCAAAGATATGGTAATTTAGAAGTAAACATATTCTTTTTTATAAACATTCAAAGAAAAGTTGAATGACTGCGGTTACTGATTCATGCACGGATAATTTAGTCACAAAATAGATACATTACCATCTTTTATATTTATTGTTTGTATATATTTTCGATCATAATATAGTTTAAGTCATAACAAAATTGTAAGAATGATTATATTACATATAACCAAAAAGAGAACGGACATATATATTCGATGTAAAAGAGTATTTCATAGCATTTTGATGAATATTGTTAGGTCTATAATTAGTCACCAAAGTCCATGCCATCATTGTGCTAAATATCATGGAAGATATTACAATCCATTTAAAACAAATTACTCTCACCACCTTGATGATAAAAATTCGTAAATATATGAAAGACCATTTTATCGCAATAAATCGTTAAAAAGCTGTTTAATTTAGAGACACTCATTCTTAATTGTCATCGTTCAAGTATCAATGAACGACACTGTAAAATAATATATCTAGGATGCCGAGATTATATATAGTTAGTTTGGAAATAATATTTACGGATAAGGAATATTAAGAAAACAGATCAATGAAATAAAGTTTGTTATTGTAAATTAATCTTAGAATTTTTTTCTTTAATTTTCCGAGGTAGCTAATGCCTTCTTTTCTTCATACACATTAAAATACTCATCACAGCTTTTCTATATTTCGGATCCATGAAAAAATACGTGATTGGGTTTATAAGAGAATGAGAATAGGTAAGTAACAGAGATAAATCTCTCCAATTAATGCGTCCGGTAATCATGGACACACCCAATGTGTACATTATTTCTGTAATATTGTACGGCATCCAAGATAAAATGAAAGCCAGTACTATTAGAGTAGTAATTCGAAATGTTTTGGTAACATTCCGAATTCTCTTTTTTGACTCATTCAGGTCAGCAATCATCGTCATCTTTCTAATCGAATGACGAATCGTAATTACAAGAAATATATATAACACTACTGTGAAGCATAACGGTGCATACCATGATAAGATTCTTTGGAAAATCGATGAATCCAGATTATGAAACGTAACGGAATCACAAACAGCTGTTGGCATTGATTGATGATAACCAATCACCAAAGGCCAGACCACCATTATGCCAAATATAATGGAGGTGAGGACTATCCATATAAAACAAATTACAATCAGCTCCACCTTGATGCTAAAAATACGTCGATATTTCAAAGGCCATTTTATCGCAATAAATCGCTCGAAAGCAACTAAGGCAACACTCCATTTACTCACATTTCCACCTGTAAATCCAAGAAAGTACAGTATTAAGCACATGAACGTCGGTAGAGGTAAAAAGTATCCACATAGATACAATGTCGCATAAAATGGCAAAGAAAAAAGGAAAACAATATCGGAAGGCATCATTAGATATTTAATAATTCGTCCGCAGGGAACATCTTTGAGATCTTTATTGACCCAAAATCCCAGATATATTAAAATGTTCAGGCTTAAAGTAACAAAGATAAAAGATCCAATCATTATAGCCGCAAATGTCACTTCTGCGTCAGAAAACAAAGTGTGATTTTTGCAGCTATAAAATGTATTACTCGGTCTGTATACAAAGTTATTTATTGTTTTGTTTGATACCATATTTAAAATATGTATATAGAGAGCTCTCGACAACGTTATCCCACTGAAATAGTCTTTTATTTAGTAAAATGTTTATGCATGAACTTTATGACGTATGTATGTATTAAGATATCATTGGTTTATAGGATTATATTTCAGTAACTAACGAATATAACAATAAAGCATATTTATAAATAGAAAAAATTTTAATTTGACGTAATTTTGATGTAACATAAAATAGAAATACAATAATATTATTAAGACTCACCAATGTTCGATCGATCACCCTTCAAAATGTTACATTAAACAATATTTGAATTATTAAAATCATTACTCAACAGCTTTTCAATTGAAACCCAGTATTGTAACTCAATTGAAACCCAGTATTGTATCACAATACCGTACATTAATCAAAGGATAAATATCCTTAAAAATTAGTATGGCAATGGGGAATTTTTATTTTAAAAAATAAGAAAATTAACCTTTTTTAAAATATTAAATCAAAAGACTATGAAATTCAAACAAATTTCAGCATGCACTAATCAATAAATTATTTTGTTTTTATTATAATATATATATATAGATAGGTATCAAATATATAATTAAAAAATTACTATGTCAAAAACGGTATTCTTCAAAAAATCAATCTTCACAAATAAAAAATGTACAATTTTTTGAAATAAAGTTTTTATTTACAAGATAATAAGTCAAAGTAAACTTTACTGAATAATGGTTGACTTATATAATAATCAGATTAACTGAATATTAATTAGAATAAGCTTAGTAATTATAGTTTAACACAAGTTTAATACTGTGGTGTGCCAAATAAGAGTGGAGGGGGGGTCCATAAATTTTAAAAAAATTGGGGGAGGGGGGGGGGTTGTAATAAACGGTGGGGCAATCAATTTCTTAAAAATAAATAGTCGGCTGATTGTAGTAAACTTGTGGGGGGGAGGGGGATTTTTCATTTCCTTTACTTATTATTTTCATTAATTTGTTAGAAAAGTTTTTCAAAATTATGGAAATTTATATGGTAAGTAAATGATAAAAAATGATTAAATTGAAAAGTGCCTCATTATTACAAAGATATAATTATTTCAATGAACAATAATTAGTAAGTAATAAGTAATACATAAGTGCTTAATAAAAATAAGTAAATTGATTAAAAGTTTAAAAATCCAAATAAACGGGGGGGGGTTGCCTCCCATATAAAATAAAAAATCAAGGGGGGTCCAAATAAATGGGAGTTGCCTATTTTTGACACTAAATAAATAAACAAGGGGTGGCGATTATTTGGCACGCCAGAGTAAATGCCAAATTAAAAAAATGGATGACATCATTGTTGTTTATACGTGATTTATTAACCCGTGCTTGATTACTTGATAGTTAGTCTATAAATATATGTTATATTATTTATATTTTGTATATACTGATTTTTATATAGTCCATTCAATTTTGTGGGCATTTACTATTTTATTAAAAAGTTCCTAATATATGATATATATGTAATAACTATACTTTAATTTTAGTAATAATATACTAGGTATTGGTCGTTTGAATTACATTTTGTATTTTGCAAGTGATATCAGGGTATAAATTACAAAATATATATATTTTTAAATACAATTTATAACTTATATTTTAATACAATTAATTTGTAATGCATTATACCATATTAAATCTTTAAAAAAAATGTAATTCCAATATATATATATATATATAATAGGTACTCATAATAATTGTTATACTACTCAAAGTAACCAGTAAAAATACACATTATAAAATATTTATCATTTCAAATTTTATTTATCAATTCTTTAATTATTTTAATATTCAATATTCAAAAAAAATGTATTACATTTGCATTTGTTTTATAAAAACAACTCATTTTGTGATCTAGATAGCTTATTTATTTTCATTTATAATAATCCATAATTTCAATTTAAAAATCTAAAAAATACAAATAAATAATTAAAGATTTAAACTCTTAAATCAAGTATACAGATTTGTAGAATTGAGTGATTACAATTAATTAAAATTTACTTTATAACCGGGTAAAAAGGTTTATAATTTATATGTTGGTTGTACTTCCGACGAACTCTTCTTGATAGCAGTTATGAATACTCATTTATAGTTTGCAAGTCTGAGTAGCAAATTAAGCCTAAATTCAGTTTATGTCAAATTGTTTCAATAATAATACAACTCATAAAAAAATAAATTAACATTACATTTTCCTAGTTATGGGGCAGTGACCTAAAATTATTTATCCTAAACTAATTATTTTGGTGTTAACACCCACATTCAAACTACTCATTAAACACATTAAATATGCAAAAAAGTTTTTCTTTATCCATATATTAATACCAATAATAATAAATATGCACAAATTAAACTGATTATTTGTTTTTTGTGCCTTTTTGTATTTTTTATTAATTCAATTATTAGTTATGTATATATAGTTTAAAGAGACATATAATAAATTTCAATTATTTTATATTATTCATTGTTTATTATACAAATAATTACATCATTTATCATGTTCAAATACTGTACCTATATCAAGTAGGACATCGCATTTTTTCAAAAAGATATCAATTAGTTTTATATAATGTTAAATATAGTTGCCACATATAAACAAAATTAATGCTCAAGGATGCCACAGTGCCATCAACCGGATTCTTAATCAACACAATTTTCTCATGTAGAAAGTGCAAAAAACGTATTGTGGACTCCAAAACAAGGGGACTCTTAAAATTTGGAAATATTTATTATTAGAATAATTTTAATAAAGTATTTCAGTATTTAAAATTTAAAATTTAAATTATTTGTTTCATTCCAAAAATAAGAAAAAATATATTTAAAAATTTAAAAAAATAAATATTAGTTCGTCACTTAAACCAGAACATTTAAAAAAAAGCTTTATGTGTCACATTTTTGTCTTTTAGATATTTAGTATAAGAATAATAATTCGATCACAAAAACAAATAATAATAAATATGTAATAAATAAAATGAAAACACATGTAGAGATATGGTTAATCAGGAAATGTAATAAAAGGATTTTTTTAATTTCATAAAATGACATTGTCGAAGAAAGATAACATGACAAACGAAATATTTCTTATTAAAAAATCTTCCTTGTGAAATATAATAAAACATCTTTTTTTGGTGAAAGGTATATTAAAAAAGTATAGCATTTCAAATATTATAATTTCACAATTATCATTTGCCAAATCTTATTTTAAAATGTTAATTAAAACATTTTGTTTACGAGTTTTTAAAAAATTATTTCCCCATCTTAAAATGGGCTGTAAAAACATGAAGAATGATGATAAAAATTAAGAATCAGTTCTTCATAATGAATGGTGAAGTACTGTACAGAACTGAACAAATCGTTTCTCTAAATAATGTTGACAATATTTTACCAAAATGTGTTTATGTTTTATGTCATAAATTATAAAAAATATTATTAAAGTTTGTTAACATTTAAAAAACAAAAAAAGACCTGTCTAGTTCGAAAATTTCTTAGGGATGTTTGAATCAATATTGTCTTGCCAGTTCGCAACATGGCAACGAGAAAATTTCAGTGAAATTCTTTTCGATGTTTAGTATTTTATATTCAACTACAACTGGACAGAAAAGCAATAATGTGATTATCCGTCATTTTTAGTTATTCAGGAACTTGTCCTCCTGTAATTCTTGAGTCAAAATTCCGACAGGCGATCTATCTCCCAGCAAACTCTTCATACAGTCTGTCTCACAATCCAGGTAAAATGTGGTGCAACTCTACCAGCCACATAAAATTAGTCCAATATATAAATCTATGTTTTATAATCATGCCACTGCGTCATCTCAGCATCACATGATGATATGCGTCAAGTTCAACACTGTTGTTTATCAATTTACGCAAACATAACTTAAAATAAATTGCACATCTTTAGAATTGATACAAATTTATATATTTTTATTGTGTAATAATTGCTCCATATCGACATATATTATCGACATATCTATCGGATATTTTTAAATAAAGCAGATGTGGTTCGGAAAACACAAACACAATAGACATTTTACAAGTGAACTAAGTATCATCACATTACTCTTAATTAATTCATGTTAATTGTTGCTATATAAACCGGAGACTAGGAGGGT
>JAUZNC010014882.1:0-28267 GCA_034780395.1 Vannuccia rotundouncinata | reverse complement strand
ATGAATTAAAAACTTGTCTAAGTCAAAACACTAAGTCGCTGACTTTATTAAGTCACCGTTATGAATACCAGCCCAGAACATTTCACAGTCCTCTACAGTCAACAACTCAAGTATTCAGAACAAGTCACAGTCTACAGTAAACTACTCAATTATTTAAAACGAGTCACAGTCAACAATCAACTACTTAAGTATTCAGAACATGTCACAGTCCTCTACAGTCAACTACTCAAGTATTTAGAACATGTCACAGACAACAGTCAACAGAAGATGTCAGTCCTCTACAGTCAACAACTCCAGTATTGAGAACAAGTCACAGTATACAGTCAACTACTCAATTATTTAAAACAAGTCACAGTTTACAGTCAACAACTCAAGTATTCAGAACAAGTCACAGTCTACAGTCAACTACTCAATTATTCAAAACAAGTCACAGTTTACAGTCAACTACTAAAGTATTAAGAACGTCTCAGTCAACTACTGAAGTATTCAGAACATGTCACAGACAACAGTTAACTACTGAAGTATTAAAAAAATGTCGCAGTATACAGTCAATTATTCAAGAGTTGTAGGTTAGGAAGACCTCTGGATCAAACAAAGGATTCTTTGTTTGAACAAAGACCTTCCTCACTACTCCAAAAAAAAATTTTCGCTGCACCTTTACATGTTAAAATATTTTTTATACCTTTCCATTTTAAATTTTCGCGCACCTTTACTAGTTAAATTCTCATCCAATAGGAGTCCATTTATTTCAAAGTTAAACCTAATCCCAACGATTAAGTAGTTTTAGATTATCGTCCGCGGTATTTGGGGCCTATGCAAAATTAAATCACGGGAAAGCCTTAATTATTAATTATAAATTAGCCAGCCCCAAAATTTTCACGGTTCTAAAAATAGAATGACAGTATCTGGTTGATCGATACCTATTGCAGTTAATGATACATTTTCTCATCTCTCAAATGCTTGTGAAATTTACCCTGGGAAATAATAATTGTTGGCAGAGTGTATAATATAGTTAAAAATAGGCATGATAAAATCTGACTCATTGATACCTATTGAGTCTTAGCGTGGTAAAATTTCCCACTATTGTAGTTAAAAACACCTTTTTCCTATCTCTTCAATGAGTGTAAAATTTTCCCTGTGACCATACTTCCACGCACGCATTGCAACCCTTTCTCACCTTTACATGTTAAATTTCTCCGCACATTTACGAATTTAATTCTCATCCATTAGGAGTCCAGTTAATTCATAGTTAAAATTAAACCCAGAGATTAAGTCGGGTGGATTATCGCGTACGAGATAAATTTTCCCAAGAATTAAAATTTTTTGCGGTGAATTCAAAGTTGCATAGTAATGTTAAACTCTATGAATAAAACGATTTTTTGCATATGGTGAATTTGATTTCACAATTTAAAACTTGGATTGAGCAATTGGATTGGTAATTTCATGTTTTGGATTGGAAATTTCATGTTTTATCCATGTGAATTATCTAAGAATTGTGATAAAATCCTCCTATGTATTAAAGTCGGAAGTTCCTCCTCCGGCACCCTTCCAGTTGAAGAGACAGAAGAAAGTTCGCACACTTCATAAACTAATACTCCCCATACCCCAATCCCTCGAAGACGATTCAACTCAACGGATTTAACAATGATGGCAAGTAGTGAGACTGTATATTTAGACACCGACCCTATAAAGACTAAATGTATTCACTGGTTGTTGCAGCAGCAATTACCTAATCAACCTAAATATTATAATCAAAATAAATGTTGTACTATCTATAATTATTTGTGCAATTTGTGTAACCTATTAAATGCTTCACACCTTCTCTTTCAATAAACACTGTTGTTATAATATTTTTATCTTTTTTATCTTTTATATCTTTTTCATAATTATATGTCGGGTTTGTAAGAATGAAAAGATAATTAAATAGTTTATCCATAAAAAATAGTATGTTTTAATAAAGATATAGGAAATATTCAAAGTTCTTACTACTCCAATGATGTTTAAGCGGAGCGATAGTCTATAATCGTCCAACACAATCGTTTCGGATACTTGAAAAATATATTTGAAATAATTAAGAAAATATAAAATATGTATAGTCAAGATGGGATTTGATCCCATGATCTACGAATTAATAGTTCGACACTCTAACCACTGAGCTACTCGATTAAAACATATTGACAGTCTATTTATTAATCATATAATAGAGTAAAAAGATTTGGATAACATAAAGTTTTGTAATCCAGCTTAAGTTTTAAAGGTCTATCAAAGATTTTATAGAGATTGACCTTATTTAGTGAACAAAATTTAAATTCACGGCTAAAATTCAACAAAATTATAATGTACTATAGAGTTTATGATAGAAGAATATTTTTTCCACAAATTGCATCCAGTGTAGCTCCTCCCAAGAGTCCATATCTTCATAGCCAAAGGAAGCGAATATTTGCTCAACGAGTGCTTTCTTTACGCAATAAGTCGCGTATCACCATCGTCGTATTAGTTTGTGAATATTAGTATTCTATAGGGAATATTCAGCAGTTGAGGATTTTCTATAGAACAAAGAAATATCAAGAAACTGAATGGAATTTCTCCATTAACTAGTCGCATAATCGAGAGACAGTCATCAATTGTGGGTAAAAGATTCCTGTAAAGTCCGCCCCCGCAATAAAGTCATCATGTAAGAGAGTATCAAACGCCTTCTCTATTTCACAGCCCAAGAGTAGGGATCAGACAAGATCTTTGCGATAACATAGAAGTCAAATACCTTTTGAATAATTTTGTCTTTAAGTTGAACAGTATCAATGTCCTGATTAGACTTGTCCTGCATGAGTTCACTCGTAGTGACTGGAGGTGAAAATGTTGCATTGATATAGAAAACGCTTGGGAGGAAAGAGTGAGGTATTGAAATTGGCCAATCATAGCGGACCGAACGACCAATACAAATTCGACATATATAAACAGTAAGATAAAGCAGCTAATAAAGTTTGCCGTCCTTTTAAAAACCTTCCCAAAATATATTTAATTATTTTATAGACATTTTTCATATTTTATAGAATTTTAACACATTTTACCAATGTCAAAAAATCCTTAAAATTCGTTAAAAAACGTCAAAAAAAACCATTGCCTGAAATACATGTTTTTATATTATTATGAGTACTAAAGTATATTTGGCATATTGTAGGGACACATTTAAAAGCACTGTTTTTATTCGTGAGATAAGTAATGTCTTCTTGACCTATTAGCATTTGTTTCAAGATCAGTGTTAATATAATAATATCTATCGGGAAAGTGCATGATAAGGTAACCCATTCCGACTCATCAATCACAATCAAAATATGATTGAAACTATCCGCAAATGATTTTCACATATCTACGTGAAATTTACACCAACTTAGGTGAGAGGTGATAGAATAATAGAATTCATATAATTGTAATTTCAAATATTCCATTGTTAGTATTGTTTTTCCATGACAGGGTAAACTTATCTCCACTCTTAAGAGGCCACATGAGAAAGATTCATCCCGAAAATTAATAAATTTCTTAGAGTTTCGCAAACAAACAAACCAACGATTTCCCAGATCTTCCATAACTTTTCAGGAATGCAACATCTGGGGTAATTTTAGGTAAATCTTCTGACGATTGTCTAAGATAGGATCTTTGGATATCAGAAACGTATTGCCGCTTGATTGTCGCATTTCTGATTATATATGTATAGTTGGTTCAATTGCATGAAATATTATTTCAGTTTATCGAGTTGGAAAGACACGGAATAGTCTGGAGTTATCGATTTCATACGTGTCATATTCAGTGTATTTTATATTTTGCAAAAATGATAATATAGTATCCGTATTGTCATCTGCACAAGCATATTTCCATATTAGTATAATCTTTCGAGATGATGCACCGCAGTTCAATGATGATTTGTTTGATAATCCGGCAGCGTCAGCTTTGGTCCTGAGTAGTGTACTAGCCTTGGAAATATGAATACTCTTATCGTCCTATATTTCCCCTAGCTGGAGATGAACATTTTGTAATCTTTACTCAATCAATGAAATTGTTACTGACTGGAATAAAACCACAACTATCTTTGACTCCATACTTATTGAAATTAACTTTTCTTATTTAATTGCTTAAATTATGTTGAGCTATAGCCTTTTATTGAGCTATACGATTCTTTCCATTTGTGAGATGGGAGACTGGAATATGTTGGGAACGCAGCATTTCTAAAAATATAAGAAAAAGATAAGTAAATATGCAATATACCTGATTAAGATGTAAGTAATGGTGTATAAAAATATTGAAATTTAAATTTAGAAATAAAATTTACTGTGTAAGGAGGAATTTTGTTAATAGACTTGTTGAAGAGACGTAAATTACTTACAGCGAGTAGAAAGTGCAGCCTTATAGACAGGTGATGACGTTTTTTTTTATTTCGATTTCAAACTGAAACATATATATATATATATTTATATAATTTGCAGCATAAGGACGATTCAAATTTATATACTTTTACAAGAGTCGTAAAATACTTACAGTTGCGTAAGGGAAGAAACAATCGTTTTGTAAAGTAGTAAAATAATTATGTGAAATGTGACTTACGTAGTTTCTTATATACATATGTAATTCTAATATGTATAACTCTGCAATATTACTAAATGCTGATTGAATGAATGACTTTAATTCATTGGAGGTTTTATATCAGAACACACAGATGATTCATGAATTTTCATGCTCTTTCTATGCCTAGAAAATTCTCACTGTCATCTCTAACGAATAGAATGACTTTAATGTGTAGGAGGATTTTATCAGAATATTTCGATGCAATTAGATGAATTTTTATCCTCAATTTAAGTTTTTAATTGTAAAATCGAATTCTCCATTTCCAATATAATAACATTCGTGGCACTCATTGCGTTCAAAAATACTATACAAATTTGAATTCACTGCCAAAAATTTTTAAATTCTGGGGAAATTTAAAATGAACGCGATAATCCACACGAAATAATCTTTAGTATTAATTTTAACTGGACTCCTATTGGATGAGAATTTAACTCGTAAAGATGCGCAGAAATTTAACTTGTAAAGGTGAGCAGGGGTTGCAATGAGTGGAAGTATGGTCAAAACCGCAGTTTATTCACAAAAAGTTTTAATCTTCGGAATATTCCACGTAGATGGGATGTGGACGCGTATGCGTGGGAGGAGTAGGAACTAATTTGTGATATATAGTGAAATATCATAAGAGATCACTCCAATGATCTTTGCGAAATTTTAAAATAAGTGCCACATCTTTTGTTTAATTGAACTAGATAATAATACAATCGAATTCACCATATGTTATTTAGTATTAATAGCCAATAAAATTATTGAAAACAAAGTATTGGTAATATTCAATAAAGGTCAATCAGGTATCGATAACTTCTATTGATCAAGTTTTTAATAATAAAATTAAATTTTCCATATATAATATAAAAACATTCGTCTTTAAAATTATTGAAATCTCTTACTATCTTGGTAAAAATCAAAGCATCGGTAAAATCAATAAGAGTCAGTCAGGTATCGAAAACTATTATTAATCAAATTTTTAATAGTAAAATCGAAATCTTCATATGTAATATAGTAATATTCGTTATTAAAATTATCGAAATTTGCTACTGTCTTGGTAAAAATCAAAGTATTGGTAAAAATCAATAAGTGTGAATCATGCATCGATAACTACAATTATTCTAGTTTAAAATAGAAAAATCAAATTCTCCATATGCAATATAGTACTAATCGCCCTTAAAATTATTAAATCCGATACTGTTTAGCGAAATAAAAGTAATAAAGTACCGCGCACATTGTGTTTAACTACACTATACAAATTTTAATTCACCGCCAAAAATTTTCAAATTTGTCGACATATGTCACAGTCTACAAAATAGATAAAACTATCTTAGTTACCTTTTGTCAACTTGTATTGATCTTCAAGATTTTTTTGTCCTGTCAGCAAAGTGTTGAATTCGTCCTGTTTTTGGATGAGTTGAGCATTAAGTGTCTCTCGGTCTTTTCGCTCGGCTCTGATGGAGAAATTTATTTATTGAATTTACTTTAAGTCAAAACATTTAACGAATTTATGTTTTAAACAGAATTTATTGAAGCAGTGCTGAATATGTAATATTGATAGAATTGATATTAAAAAAGTATATAACAAAAAAATAATTTTCTCAATGCTTCCGTGATTCTGGTTTAACAATGAACAACTCACTTAAAATCTTCTTCCTTAATTTGGATATCAGCTTTATATTGATCTATTTGAAGATGATATTGAGAGATTTGACCGATCAATTGACGAATGATTTGTGCACGTTTCGTCGAAGAATCCGAAATTACTCCGTTCTCGGCTAAAAGAGAATTTACTTCAATAAAAGCATTTTTTCAATAGTAGTAGGTTAGGAGGAAGTCTACTTCAAACAAATGATCACTTTTGCAACAAAAAAACCCTACCCCACCGTACCCTTGCTAGTTAAATTACTTACGCACCTTTATATGTTAAATATTCGTGCACCTTTACAAGTTAAATTCAGACGAATGAGAATCGAGTATCATGGTTCGTAAGGAGGAGAGTGAGTTGTTGTTTTAATTCCGCTTTCTTACGAGCTCTTCTACGGTCGTCTCCTTGACATTATCTCTCTCTCCTATTTCTTTTTTACGTGTCCATTTTATTTGACCGCTCCACTTTTTTTTAATTCCTATCTTTGTGTTTTATCATCTCATCTATTCAGAGAAAGTGCTATATTTAATTATTTAAATTTTTTTAATTATTTGTATTGAAACTAATGTACTATATTGCATATGTAGTATTCAAATTTTCTAAATTTAATTTATTTATAACTATTTTTGAAAATAAATATAACACATATTTTTTTACAATATTTTTAATTTGTTGACCAATTAGTACTGCAAAGTTCTAATATAATCTTGCCATGCGTAAATATACTTTAATTGAGTTTAATTTATGATGTCGCTTTGCATGGGATGAACCTGTGGATGTGGAAATATACTCTAGTAATGGCGGGCGGAAGAGCGTATACCATTTAGACGAATGTCTGAAAAGTACAATATCAGCTATTGATCAGTAAACTCATTGAGCCTAGTATGATTACTCTCGTTCCATATTAGTTGTCGATATGTTTGTACAAAATGGCTATGACGGATTGCATGAAAAAAATTGCTACTGTTTATATTTTAAATAACAATACATATTTGCAGAATATATTTTTAATATTATCATTTCGTATATTTATTTACAAGTTATTTGGGAAAATTCTCATTAATAATATCAGGGTCCAGGAGGCACGCCCAAATTTACCATAGTTTAAAATACTTGTAATATTTTGCGCAATGATTTAAAAAACGTATTATCACCCTGCCCAAATTTCTAATAGTTTAAACAACTTGTAATATTTCACAAAATTTTGTAATAAATGTCCAAATTTCTAATTGTTTAAAATTCAAATAAATTATCGCAAAATTATTATTGTGTCCCTATAGCGTTTTCCTAATGAGGAGCCGTTAGTTGAGTTAACATTCGTGCAAGAGTCTTTCGGGATTCCCGATCCTCCGCGATCCGAGATAACTCCTCCCTCTATATCTAATCCCGGCCTTCTATTTTGATTTCACCGATAGCTCCAATCTTACTATATAGAGGAGCCTCTGGACCTCAGAATGTGTCCATCTACATCAAACGTTTAAACCTCTCGAGCGCAAACCCCTCTAACAGCGCCGTCCAACTCTACAGAGTAGCCTATAGATCTCAGAGTGTAACCATCCTCTTTAACTGCTGCCGCAATTGACCTATCGCGACGATCTCCACTATCAGTTATCCAGTTGTCGCAGTCTTTCCAATACCTGACCAAGAATGGTTGAACTGGATGGAAATGATCACAGGCCCACTGGATTCTAGAATTGAGGCATCGCAAATATCTCCCACCGTCAGTTCAGAATGCATCTGCACCGTCAGGAGATGCGGCCCCTTCCAGCTTTGATCAAAAATGGTCAGACTGGATGGAGATGGTCAAAGGCCGGGTGGATTCTGGAACTGCGCATCTCGATTACCAGCAGCGTCAGTTCGTGATTACGTTGACTTGGATGAAAAATCCAAAAAAAAATTCCAAATACGACTTCTCCTCAACCCCCGACACCGGCAGTCTTACCAGCAGTACCAGCCTCTTTCAACTCCTCAATTAGTTCAGGCTCTACATCCTCCTCATCCTCCGATGCTGTCTATAAACGGGATTTCAAGTGTGAGCAATGCTCACAAATATTGAGAGATTATTCAGATCTCCATACTCTTCGTCAGACCGGCTTCCCAGAACCTCTACATGTAATGTAGGAGTATCAAAACACCTAACTGTTCAATTCTAAACTTTTCTGTAAGATAATTGCGTTCAAGTCGATTTTTGAAACACAAGACTCTGATCCATTTGGAGACGATAAAACACCCGTCCATGTGTCATCGAAACGACTGACTTCTGTTTAATTGGTATTGCCCAAGCATTGCGTGAGAGAATATCAATTACAATCATTAGATACCGGTAGCCCTTGTTCTCCAGAACAAAAAGTTGAATTTCCATAAGATCTGCCTGCCATTGTGAATCCATTTTTCTCACCATGTACTTTCGAAGTGGAAATTTCCGCCGCGCTGGTTTGTGTAGGGAGTGGGCCCACTGAAATTTTAACCAATTTTGTACTTGTTTCCTCGGGAGACCGATCGCCTTTATCAACGGTTTGACTCCTCCGTATGAACCGGTAAGTGATGCGTTGTAGTAGAGGCCGTTTAGAAGGTTATGGTCGTCTAGCACAGCACACATCATTACACTCTATTTTACTATTTACATTATTTCCAGAATCTGTAGACGACTTTTCCTTTAGATAGCAGCAGCCGTTTAGAATTGATGCCGGATTCATTAATACTTATGAATAAATAAATAAGAATATTGTTTGTGAGTCGAAATTTGTCCAGTTAGATAATGGCTCGGTGTCATTATCTTCACAACCGGAGAGATACTCTTCATCGCTAGAGCGGGTTTGATTAACGGTGGTAGAGAGCTTTGGAGATGGTGTTGATGTTATCCCTTTTGTATTTTTATATTTTCGGGTAAAATGCTATAAAATAACTCCGATCCAATCGGGTAAATTTCTTGCCGAGCCTATCTAGGAATATGTGTATCAAAATAGATTAAATCCAAAATATGTCTCTCAGGTAATAGTTTTAAATAAATTGTCATCACTCCAACATAATCCCACTCAAATGGATCGTTATACTAAATTTTATTGAAAATATCGAATACACGTTTCTTACGTTGTGTTGCAAATTTTTCAATTAATGTTTTTATAAATTTTCTAGAAAGGGGATCTTCTTTCAGCTCAATATCTGGTTCAGAGGGTTGTACAGCTGCTGATCTTGTCTTTTTTCGCTGATGCTGATCAGATGGTAAATTTTCATTTGTTAATGAGGCATTTGATTCATTTTCATACGTGCATACTCTAATTCTGAAATGACAACCATATTACTGTAGAGAGTATTCTACATTTTTAATTTCCAACAATTTTATTAACGATTGCTTCTGCTCCGACGGCTACGGCGATGGGTGGTGCAGCTGTTGACAATGTAATAAATAGAGGGATAAGTGCTGGAAATTTTTTACTAATTTTATTGAATAAAAGTTGTTGTGCTTTTTTAACATCTTCCGCTTTGCAGTGTACTCTAGTCCGCGACGACGAGTATGTAAGAAACAGTTTTTGACAAATTTGGAAATTATTTCCCTGTTTGGTCTGAGTTTTGGATTGAGTGTCCTATCCTTCTTATAGTAGTGATAGGTAATATTCTGAGGTGTTGCCTTTTAGATGAGAGTTGTATAAGAAATTTCATAATTTGTATTTCTCTATGGGAGTTCATTTTTTATAGTATAGAGCTGCATCTCTCCCGATTGTATACATCTTTTTATGATAATATATTAAATATTGTTTAAAACTGCATGTAAACAATTTGTGGTTCTTCATTAGGTAAAATTTTTGAATGTATGCGTAATTCTTCAAGTGTTTCCTGATTCAAATCTATAAAGAAGTGTACATATGGTTCATATGGCATCTCTATATTCTTGAGTAAGGAATTTTCCATGTCTCGAATACATTTAACGTTAGTGCAGAGGACATCAATCTGACATGCATCGTGTTCAAGCCTCTTTACCTCCTTGTAATAGATTCTGACTGATTGTGTGATGAATAAGACAGGTAAATAAATTGCTGACAACTTTATAGTTCTCTTTTTCATTCATTAAATCATCTAAAACAACTAAATAATAGGGTCAAACGATATCGAAGGATTTAGGTAATCCCTGATATATACTGTATTCATCCAAGTTAATTTTTGGTCCCTCATAATGACTTCTGGTGAACCATTTTAAATGTCTTTGTGGTTTATCATATACTGTTTTACGGTGAATAATCAAATTTTCAACAAATGTTGTCTTTCCAGACATGCTGGGTCCCACGACTAGCATGGAGCTCATATGCTTTACGGTGAAATCCATATTTTTTTGTTTTTGATGTTTTTAATGACTAATTGTGACTCTTGTTTATAGATACTGTAGTATAAGTAGGAAAGATGATGGGATATTAATTTATTAATTAATGAATAATTTGGAAAACCGTCGTATTTTTTCTCGCGCTCAACAATGTCCTCAACATGTGTTAATAAAGTTTTTCGCGGTCTATTTGAACTGCTTGCTACTGCTCAATTCAATTGTTTGATTCATCCAATTAAGCAACCCAATATTTGTGCCCACTATCATATTCGAAAAGCATATATTATGCATAGTGTGATTTGCAATAAAAAATGAACTTCATTATTTTTTCTACCGGTTAATTCCGTATTATGGGACCTGATATAAATCTCGATTTTGGAGCCGCCTGTGTTGCAAACGGAAACGTTTACCTGTGAAATAGGAAAAAATCAACGTAAACTTCATTTCAACCAATCAACAAGTCGTAATAGTACAATAAGCCTGGAATCTTTCCTGCTTTACAAATTTTTAAATGGAATCCTGTCTCCATCAATGTATTTCATACAAGAAAGGTTGTGATAATAGGTGCTACATTGCAGGAATTATTTTCACACCTATCTCCCTTAGTTGACTACAAAGCATTCCTATGCAATATAATTACAATTATATAAACAATGTGAGGATAAGTTGGACGTATTCAAGACTGGTAGAAATATCAACCAGACTACAAATCTGTCTGTAATTATTATTTTCAAATTTTGTCAACATCTCGAGAACATTACTGCAACAGTATTTTCAGCCATTCCAAACAGAGTGCAGAATCTATGAACAATTAAAAATATAATTAAATTGAACATTAGAAAATTATGAGTCAGTAGTATGAGATAGTGATCTCTGTGACACAAATACTCGAATCTGATTGGTCGAGAAGACACCACATACTCCTGTAAAACTTTTCCCGCACCTTTACTAGTTCAATTTTCGCGCACCTTTGCTAGTTAGATTTCTGTGCACCTTTTTGTTCACGGTATTTGGTTCCAATGCAAAATAAAAGTGATTAAAGCACGGGAAAGACGATAATTATCTTTTTGAAACTATTGAACACCAAAATTCCCGCGATTCTAAAAATAGGCATGACAGCATCTGGCTAATCGACAGATATTGGCTGCACTTTTAGTAAGTTAAATATTTTCTCGCCACTCCAATGCTTGTATGCGATATGTGTGCACTTTGTCTGTCTCATTGCCACCTATTGATTGTTATCTCAGAGTTAATGACACGTTTTCTATTTTCTCCACAATACGTATGAAAGATTGCCCAGCAATTATATTTGCCGCTGAATTCAAATTTGTATAGTGTAGTTGAACGCGATGCGGCCGGTACTTGCTTACTTTTATTTCGGCTATACAGTATCGGATTTTAATAATTTTTAGGGTGATTAGTACTGAATCGCTTAGAGTGAATTCGATTTTTAAATTAAAAACATGATTAATTATTCTTATTGATACATTAATGAAACTTTAGATTTTTACAAATACTTTGATTTTTATCAAGACTGTAAGAAATTTCAATAATTTTAATGGCTATTAATACTAAATGACATACGGAGAATTCAATTTTTCAATCAAAAACTTGATTAATTATTGTTATCGTTACCAGATTGGCCATTGTTGCTTTTAATAATATTTTGATTTTTATCAAGAGAGTAAGGGATTTCAATAATTTTAATTGCTATTAATACATACGTGGTAAATTATGGCAGGAATAAAAAATGGCAGTAAATTCAAATTTGTATAGTATAGTTAGACGCGATGAATACCACGAATGTTACAATATTGCATATGAAAAATTCGATTTCACAACTAAAAAAATGGATGAAGGCATGAAATTTTATGTTTTCAGAAAAAAAAGGTAAAAATTCTATAAAAAAAAGATTTATTGAAATAAATGTGGAAAATACAACCAGGTTGGTATTGTTCCGCCATGGCAGGGTACACCTATCTTCACTCTTGAGACCGAATGAGGAAGATTTGTCCCGAGAATTAATAAATTTCTCAGAGTTTCGCGAAAATCAAACCAAAGATTTTCTAGAGCTTCCCTAACATTGCAAGATTGCAACATCTGTGGGAATTCAAGGTAAATCTTTTGACGATTGCCTGATATAGGGTCTTTGGTTACCAGAAATTTATTGCCGCTGGACATCCGCATTACTGATTCTATTTAAATTTGCTTTTTTGTAAAATCCTACGTAAAGTTGTTTCGATTCTATTAGTTCATCGAGTTAGAAAGGTCCGGAATAATCTCCAGTTATATCGATTTGATATGTGTTAAATCCAGCGCCTTTTATATTGATAACATAGTATCGGTATTCTCATCTGGACATGCATATTTCCATATATATATGTATTCTTTCGAGATGATGCACAACAGTAGAATGATGCTTTGTTCGATAACCCAGCATCTTCAGCTTTGACCTTGAGTAGTTTCCTAGCCATGGAAATATTCATAATCTCACCATCCTTCATTTCGTCTGAGGATGAACATTTCATAACTATATTTGACTCCATACTTATTGTAGTTGACTTTTCCTATTTCATTGAGTGAATTATGTCGAACTATATATAGCCTTTAATTGAGATATACGAGTCTTTCTAGTTGTGAGAAGGGAGACTGGAATCTGTTAAGAATGCATCATTTCTAAAGATATAAGAAAATGAAAATTAAATATACATAATAGAAGATTAAGATACAAAAAGATCTGCTGACTTGTAATGGTGTATATTCGATGAAAATGAAGAAATTTAAATGTAGAAATATAATTTAGTGTGTAAGGAAGAATTTTGTTTATAGAAAAATTGTCGAAGAGATGTAAATAACTTACAACCAATAGGAAGTGCAGCCTTATTTTTTTCACGTGAATAAGTTACTTTACTTCGCTTTCAAACTGAAATGTATATATAATTTACTACTGCATAAGGAAGATTCATTTTTATAGACTTTTACAAGTATATTCATAAAATACTTACAGTTTCAAGTCTGCGGAGGGGAAGAGACAACGGTTTCGTAGCGTAGTAAAATAAATTATGTAAAAGGAGTAGAAGAGTAGACCGACCGAGAGACAACGAACATAGAGCTGAGAAGTGAGAATGAAATCAACAACTCATACATCTCCTTATTTAACATTATACTCAATTCTCATTCACCAGAATTTAACTAGTAAAGGTGCGGAAAAATTTAAGTAATAAAGGTTCCGAGAAATTTAACTAGTAAAGGTGCGTAGAAATATAACATGGTAAGGAAATGATTCATGAAATATCCTGATTTTTCTATGCCAAATTAATGTTCACTGTCATCGGAGGATCTCTAATGAATGGAATGACTTTAAGCGTAGGAGGATTTTAACAGAATACTTAGATGACTCACATGGATAAAACATGAAATTGCATGCTCATTCCAAGTTTTTTAATTGTAAAATCTAATTCATAATTGCAATAGAGTAACATTCGTGGCACTCATCGAGTTTAACTATACAATTTTGAATTCACTGCCAAAAATTTAATAAGATTGCGATAATCCACCCGACTTAATCTCTGGGATTAATTTTAACTGGAATTAACTGGACTCTTATTAGATGAGAATTTAACTCAGAAAGTTGCGCAAAAATTTAACATGTTAAGGTGCCCAGAAGTTGCAATGCATGATAGTATGGTCAAAACGCCTTTATTCACAAAAAGTTTTAATCTTCGGAAAATTCCACGTGGATGGGATGTGGACGCGTATGCGTGGGAGGAGTAGGAACTAATTTGTGATATTTGGTAAAAAATCATGGTTAAATTTTTTGTATAACTGAAGTAGATAATATTTATTGAAATCATTAACTGTCTTGATAAAAAAAATCGTGTTTGGTAAAGATCAATAAGTGCTTAACAGGTATTGATATCAATAATTAATTAATTTTTTAATTGAAAAATCGAATTCTCCATATGCGATATAGTACTAATCACCCTAAAAATTATTAAAAGTCGATACTGTATAGTCGAAACAAAAGTAACCAAGTACTGCGCACATCGTGTTTAACTACACTAAACAAATTTGAATTCGGCGCCAAAGATTTTTTTTGAATTGTGCGTATTGTGCAGAAGTGAAAAAAGTGTTATCAACTCAAATAACAATCAGACTGAGACAGGCAATGATGGTGTTCAATAATTTCAAAGAGATAATTAAGGCCATTCCCGTGCTTTAATCGATTAAATCTGATTTTTATTTTGAATAGGAATTAATTACCTCGGACGATAATCTAAAAGCATTAATCCCTCGGATTTATTTTCACTTTGAATTAACTGGAATCCTATCGGATGGGAATTTAATTAGACTAGTAAAGGTGCGGAAAAAAACATGGAAAAGTGCGCAGAAATTTAACTAGTAAAGGTGCGGGAAAAGTTTAACATATGTTTTACCGAAGTAGGTGGGGGGTGTGTCCTCTCGACCAATCAGATTCGAGTATTTGTGTCTCATACTACTTGCGTCTGAGTCTACAAATCTGTCTAACTATTATTATTAGCTTAGCGGTTTTATCCTACTATTTATATGCGACGCATTTTTATGGGCCTATAATTCAGCAAATCGTTCGTTCAGTGGTTCGTCCACTCCTTCACCTCAAGAGTTTCCTTTGTTTGGCAACCATATGCTAGTAAAATGATCATTTAATTCGTCACCGGTGAATTTTGTGTCTGTGTCAACGTCTGCTTTACGGTGCTGATCTACAATTTTCCTAATGCCTCTTTAACTGGACATAGCCTTCTTTGATAACATCTGCTGAGCTTTTAGGATATCGATTTTTACTTTATCTTTGTAGTAATTATACAGTATATATTTGATTTTCTGTATGCTTTCCATCTTTCTTCAATTAGTAATTTAGTGACTGAGTTATACAGGGCTTGTCTTTGGCTGTAATTAAAAAGGTTTTTTCAGGAATGAGATCTACTGCTTTTTCTATTTGGTCGTAAAATATTTTCCCTTTTATGTTAATTTCTTCAGTAGAATAGAATAAAATTTACCAATTAATGTTTGCAACGTAGATTAAAGATATCGGAAAGATACTGTTCCCTATTGTCATAAAAAGTAACATACTTACTAGAAGAGTCCTGTGCGAAGACCCCGGGAAGATAACCAATGTTATGGTCAGAGGAACTCAGAGGGTAAATGATGCAATCCCAGTAATCGTTGAACAAGTTTTCGTCGATAAGTATAATATCCAAAATAACTTTATTTCTTGTCGGATGTTTAACAACGTAAATTAACAACGAAATATTGAGACGAATGAAGTCTCCACACTCCTTTGTTTTTATATGGGGTCGATTTCATTTAATTTCATAAATACTGTCAGATAGGCAGCAAATAATTGTTATATTTGCAGTCAACCAGCAGTCAACATCTTACTCAACTTACCTGAACTACGGGTAAAATAAAAATTATCGCCAAAAGTATATAAAATGGCCGCTAATTTTACCATCGTAAAAATTTGAGATGACCAAATATATAGCCAATGCACGTGCCGAAGTTCATGTTTGTATCCCTAAATGCGCAATTTCTTCATAAGGAATTTAAAATATCTGTCGGATTCTAATTATATTTATATAGTGAGTATAACAAATGTTTAAATATATTGAACAAGAATCGAAATGTAATTTGTATGTTGTTAGCAATATAAATAAACGAATTGGTACCAAATTTACATTTACATTTAACAGAAAATTGACACTAATAATAATATTTAGCATTTACCTTTTAGGGCAGAAAATTGACACTGAAGTTCCGAAAACCGTTCCGAATCTTTGGCTGTTTAAAAATTAATAACCATACAAAGAAAAATTACAAATATATAATGCACACATAATATTATAAATTAACTTGTAACGAATCTTATGATATTATCTTGCAAAGAATCTTTCATATGTGGATATCATCTTGTTAAGAATATTTCATATGTGGACATTATCTTGTAGAGAATCTTCATGTGTGGATATTATCTTGTAGAGAATCTTCATATGTGGATATTATCTTGTTACGAATATTTAGTATGTGGATATCATCTTGTTAAGAATCTTTCATATGTGGATATCATTTTGTAGAGAATCTTTCATATGTGGATATCATTTTGTAGAGAATCTTTCATATGTGGATATCATTTTGTAAAGAATCTTTCATATGTGGATATCATCTTGTTAAGAATATTTCATATGTGGACATTATCTTGTAGAGAATCTTCATGTGTGGATATTATCTTGTAGAGAATCTTCATATGTGGATATTATCTTGTTACGAATATTTAGTATGTGGATATCATCTTGTTAAGAATCTTTCATATATGAATATCATAGTAATAATTTAGGAGAAGGTCAAGATCAACAAAGGACCTTTTGTTCCAACAAAGACCACGCTCCGTGCGCCCTTACTAGTTAAATTTAATCCAATGAAAAATGTTATGTTGCCCCCTGCTATAGTAAATTTTCGACCAATCAGATTGAAGTAGCCAAAAGTTATGCTATATAAGGAGGTGTGTATTTTTTGTTGCATTGATAAAGTGCTCGGTTATTCTCAGACTCTCGAAACGTGTGATGAAGAAACGCGCGACCATCTTTCCTCTAACATTGGATGGGTTGGAAACACAGGTGTTATTGAAACTGTATGGATTAATCTCCTAACCCGAAGGAAGCTCCGGGGCTCACAAAACATTTGAGAGACGTTTTTCTGGGCAGTCCTGGATTGCGGGCAACTTTTCGGGAGAATTCGGACATATACTGGGTAAAGCTGGGACGCAATGTGTACTGCGAATTAAGTTTATGGGTGGAAGGGAGCATCAGTTTCTACTACGTCTCAATGGGATATATATCGGACAGGACGGAAATACTGACGAAGTAGCGAGTTTGAACTTTCGCAATTGTTCAAGTCGGTCATCAAGTAATCGAGGGGCGAAAACCTACTTCACCTTTCTAATGGACAATAAAGAGGTGAATAAATAATGCTCAACTTTTTGAAGATGCCTCTCTACTGTCGAGTCCTTTGCAAGTTTGTTGGGTTTTCTCCCTGTGTCTGCAGACTTCATAACCTTTCAGAAGACGTCGGAAGCCTCTACCCCGGCCCCATTCCAATTGAATAGCTCGTAAGTTGCAGAATGAAATCAACAACTCACACACCTCCTTATATACCATGATACTCAATTCTCATTAGTCAGTAATTTAACTAGTAAGGGTGCGGGGTGTCTTTGTTCTAACAAATGGTCCTTTTGTTGATCCATTCCTCCTCCTAACCTACATATTGTAGAGAAGCATAATTATGTGGATATCATCTTGTAAAGAATCTTTCATAAGTGGATATCATATTGTAGAGAATCTTTCATATGTGGATATCATTTTGTAGAGAATCTTTCATATGTGGATATCATTTTGTAAAGAATCTTTCATATGTGGATATCATTTTGTAGAGAATCTTTCATATGTGGATATCATTTTGTAGAGAATCTTTCATTTTGTATAGAATAATTCAAGAATGCAGGTAATCCTGTAATCTTGTATTTATATCAAATGAATATTCGTCTGGATTGGCAGATATTTTTGTAAAACCACTCATTATAAAACTAAACTGGTGGTTTATTATAAGTATAAATTTAAATAATTACCAAATTGGTTTTCTGTCGTTTTCAGTTTTGTTTCAACTTCATATTTGCCTGAACGAATGATTGAAAGTTCCTTCTCCATTTTTTTTATTTGGTCATGGGATTTTTGAAGATTCATTTCATGTCTTTAAAACAATTAATTGGGAAAATTTATAGATTCAGGGAAATGCAGTGAAGTACAATATAGTTGATATTTCCAAGTTTCTTATTATGCTATAACATATTGTAGAACTATTAAACACAATATTATGAAACAATTCTTACAACAATTCTAAAGCATATAATATATGTAATGTAGTTTTGTAAAAAAAGGACTTACTCGAGAACAATATTTTTTAAATGAAGGACATCGTTCACTTGTAAAATAAGATCATCTGTAAATTAATTTTTAAATAACACAAACTGTATAATGGTATATTTTTACCAAAAAATTTCTATTGAAGATTTTTTTTAATATAAAAATAAATAGAAACCAAACTATCGAAATATAGTAAAGATTGTATAAAGACATAAAATAATACGAAACGCAGATAATGAATTACAGTGAAGAAGCAGCAATACCTAACAAAGTATCCCAATAAGTAATCTGTAGTTTACCTTATTGTAGTTTACCAGAATTTTATCTCTATTGTAGTTTACCGGTATTGTATTTAACCTGTAGTATAGTTTACCGGTTTTGTAGTTTAGGTACCGGTTTTGTAGTTTACCGGTATTGTAGTTTACCGGTTTTGTAGTTTACCGGTATTGTAGTTTACCGGTTTTGTAGTTTACCGGTATTGTAGTTTACCGGTATTGTAGTTTACCGGTTTTGTAGTTTACCTGTATTGTATTTTACCTGTATTGTATTTAACCTGTATTAAGGTTTACTGGTATTGTAGGCTACCTGAATTGTAGTTTAGATGTATGTATTTTATTATACCTTTATAATTTTATTTATTCTGAAAATTAAACTCCTTGATTGTTTATTCTTTTTTTTCCGATTTTAAAATTATTTTGTTTTAGTTTGTAACACAATTTTTGCTTCTTTTCATAAAACTAATCAGGCTCATCTCATAGAAGACATGGAACAGTGCAAAATCGATATATCAACACTGCAAGAGACGAAAGCAGAGCAAGACGACTACATTAAAAATAGCTACAGGATTATACTTCTAGATCACAAAGGGCCACACCATGGACAAGACTTCTGAATATTTCCAGCCTTCAAAATCAATCTCAAGTAGGTACCTCCGATCTACTGCTTTAGATAGGTGCCACTGGTGCGAACTGGCCCGGAGTCACCCTAAGAAATGACTCAGCGAAATGTCTTTACATAACGCGTAAAGTCATCATCAACATATAATAAGGATTAAAATATAGAAATAATTAGTATAAAAATTAATTCCAAATAATTGGCCTTATGGAAAAAACGATAATTAATGAAATACCTTTCACATCATTATGAGCCTGTTTTTCATTTTCATATTTCCCCTCGGCCTCTACTCGGAGTTTCTTTTCATTTTCATATTTCCCCTCGGCCTCTACTCGGTGTTTCCTTTCCTCTCTAAATTTGTTAAAATTAAAAAATAAATTAAATTATGTGAAAATTTTTTTATTTCAGTTGTTGGTAATTGATTCATTGGAATATAAATTATTGAAAAAAAGGTTATTTTACCGTAAAGCCGGAAATTTTAATTATAAATGCAAAACCGCTACAAAAATAAATATAAAATAGCATACTATTATCATAAAATATAATGTGATTAAATTTTCACCAAATAAAACTATAATAAAATAGAGATTCTCCCTTTGTAATATGATAAAATTAAACCAAGAGGTGGATCTCCGAAAATGTTTACATTTTTTTAGTTTTTAATGCAACACAGTCTTTATTTGAAGCGTCAAAAATTATTAATAAAATGACAAGTCGATCGAATAAACATTATTATTTATTCTTGAAAAAAACTTCTTGAAAATATAATCTGATCAGTGCGGATATGAAGGACAGTTTGTAGAAATTAACATTATCTGAACAGTGCGGATATGAGGGACAATGTGTAGAGATCAACATTATCTGATCAGTGTATGATTAAAAATGTAAATTATACAATTACCAAATTGATTATACTGTTACATATGATTAAATTTAAATTATATTCTATGTTTACCCAAGAAAGATTAAGGGGGAGGGGGATCAAATTGACCCACACATATTTCTAAAAAGCTCTAGCCATGCAGAGGAGTTACGATTGGTCTGAAATTTCAGTTCCTGCTTAACTTTTTTAGGGCTTTCGAATGATGTATAATTTTTTCGGACCATCCTATATATTATTATTGATTTTTGACTCTTATAATCGAAACAGCATTTCGGTTCATGATTTTAACTCTCAAAGATATTTGGTACACACATTGATATTATGGTTACGTAATATAATCCTAAATTTATTTGAATTCAGATCACATTTACTCTATGATCCGGATCTGATACATTTGATATGTATCAAAACTAAAAATCGTGATTTTGGTGCCCGAGTAAAATTTGGATCCAAAATTGCATATGCTTTCTTAACTAGTAATTATACATTGAATTCCAATTTTTTTAACAAAATCACATATTTATTACTAATTTATTATTATTTATCCCTGGTTGAAATATCTACAAGTCATTTTTATTTTATTTTTGATGATCAGATATCTCGAAAAATATCTGATAACACAACTATATATGGATCTGGTTTTCCTTAAAAAATAATATAAATGGCTTATTTGTTTAGAAAGTTATAATAAAAAATGTTTAAAAAACATATATTTATACTACTTATTGATATTTCTAAAATCTATGCACATAATTCTGGTACTTATTTTCAATACCTTATGCAGTTAAATAAATAATAAAAATGTACTCTAAATTATGCAAGTTTTCTTTTTCATATTTCATTATTCTTAAACCAAACAAAAATCAATTTAGTTTTCAGATGATCATAAAATCATTAAAAAAATATAAACGTACTCAAAATTCCTTTTATAAAGATTCAATTCTTTCCGGACATTTTCTTCTGACATGATTCGTTGTGTATAAAATGTATCTGAAATAATAAATTGGAAATTTAATGAGAATGCATTTATTCGAAAAAACTGAAATTAACATAATAAAATGAAATTATAGTGTAATTAAAAAGGTTTAATATTTTTGATTTGTTTAATATTTAATATACGATTAACCCCGAATAGCTTATTCAGCAATGTAACAGTTGTTCAAGGTTTTCAGATTTTCAATTTTACTATACCAATTCTGACTTTTTGTACATGAAATTGTATTGCTTACCAACCCCTCAACCCATGCACTGAACGTAGTGGAAGTATTTAATGTAGGTAATTATGTTTAAAAATTATTTGAGGTTTTGATTTTTAAAATGTAAAAATTTATGTTTTTAAAGGTTCCGTGGGAGGCTCGATATTTGTCTGCATAGCGGTTATCACAGCTGCACATATTTATAAACTAACAATCAATATGTGATTACTTTGCATAGCGGTTATAACAGCTGCACATATTTATAAACTAACAATCAATATGTGTTTACTTTGCATAGCGGTTATTATATTTATATAGGTATAAGCTTCACATATTTATAAACTAGCAATCAATATTTGTTTGCATAGTTGTAATGTTTTACTTCTTCCATGGTATTTAGTTCTAGGTAGTAGGAAACATTATCTCAGTAAATATATTTAGGATTTATTTTTCTTCAGGGAATTTAAGACCAACTTCTAAAATTAAAATAAATGAAATTTCAGCTTGATAGATTAAGTAGTATCAATATAAAAAACTTTTACACATTTGAGTATACAAAAATTACCACATGGTAACTCTAGTGTTAAACCATGCTTGATTGTAGACATAAAAAATTAAAGGTATATTATTGACAATATGAATATAGATAAAAGGTTCAAAGGTACTTTAAATTCGAGGTACGTATACCCAGGGTATCACAATAGAATGTTTTAAAATAGATTATATCCAATTGTACATTATAATAAGATTTTACTGAATAAATACGTTATAGATAAGAAGTGGTTTAGATTTTTAAAAACATGTTTTCTGCATTTCTATTTGCTGAAAAAATTAAAAAAATATTTCAGACATCACAGTATGGGGAATTCCCAGTTGATGGAAAACACCTTCACCTACAACAGTCTAATTAAAAATAATATGTGGGTATTCCACACAGACAATAAATAATTTAATAATGAGGAATTCAATTGATGAATCTAATTTCATCATAATTTATTATACTTACTACATGTAAATTTAAAAAAAAATATTATTGTATAAACATAAATAAATAATATTATATGAGTTTATTAAATGTATAAAACAATAATAATAAATTTATTTTAAAAATAAAAAAATATAAAAATTAATGACATACTTCTATAAATATATATTATATACAGTATGATTCCCATAGTCATTTCGTTCAATTTAGATGAGTACCTACCTATGTGTCATGGATAAAGCAATATATAATATATATTATTGCTAATTCTGATTGTAAATAATAATCAAAAATAAGAAGAAACCAAATATATCATTTAAAAAATAGAATCATATTTGAATTATGTATTAATTGAAAAAATATGTTATGTATAAAAATACAACAACAAAAATAGAACAAAAAGAAAATAAATAAAAAATACATTTTGAAATAAAATATGAGAAATAAAAGAAATAAGAAACTGAGTTATATATGTATTGCAATCATTAGGTTATTTGAGCTACCTCCTAGTTGGATAGTCAAAATAATTATTCAGCACATTTTGAGGCTCTACATTTTATGCCATAGACATTATATGTATATATACTTTAAACTAGATCTGTAATCTAAAATAAATTCATTTAAAATTCTTAGCTGGCATGTTAACCAGATACTTTAATTTTATTAGGTAATTTGATGTTATGGGCAGAATACTTAAAACTGATTGATCAATTTGAAGTTATTTTCCTATCATGTTGGATACCCATTTAATTATAAATTGCATTTCTAGTTGTAGTTATAGTCTATGTTTTATTCATCAAATTGTCTAATTTGTAGGAGAAAAACGTATTGATTTTTGCAAAAAAGTATCTATCTGCTACTGTATCTGAAAATTGCAAAATTTTGTCAGTTATGCATAAAAATTCTATATCATATAAAAATATACAGGTAAAGTATAATAAGGTAAAATAAATAAAAAAACAATATAAAATTGGAGCTTTATATTTTACTTTATTGTATTTTATCTGTACAATTTTATGAGGTGCTTCTCTGAAACTGTATGCCATATAATGCTTTTAATAATAAAAAACTTTTTGAAAATTAAAAATAATAAATAAATAGAAGTTTTTCACAATTTATATTAATATTATATAAAATAGTCAGAACTATGCTATTCTGAATGAGAGGAAATGTTTTATAAATTTTTAACATAATTAGTAATTTTAAACTATATCATAGTTATTAATTTTAGCAGATAATATCAAAAATCAATATGGTATTTGTAAGTAGACAATACATGAAGATGAAAAAGACAACAAATATTTGCAAAAATTTCTTGTATAGGAAAGGAGCATAAAGCCTCATTTACACATGCATCCTGGATGCCCATCTGGGATGCCCGTGTAAGTTTAAATTTTTTGGATGTCAGATTCCAGTGGCAAGTAGAGCCAAGCTCTACTTTTGACAGCATCATTACAGTTTGATTGGCTATCACTTTTTGCTATAATATAAATAATACATTAAAATAAATAAATAATATAGATAATATTAGAATTTAATTTATAATCAATATATAAATTGCTTTTGGTGATCACTTTCATATTAATATATTAAAAAAAATACTCGTAAATATTTATATTAAAATTTTCGTATAGCAATTAATTCTTAAAGTAATATTTGTAAACTTAATATATTCTTACAATACAAAAATTTTGTATAACTAAATTATTTTTAGCATATATATATATATATATATATCAATTTGAATTTAAAATGACACATATATATTAAATATTATATTCATTTATATATTTAATTTCGCATTTTAAAATTTATTTATTGAAAATTAATTACTGTTAAGTTGAGTTTAATTATTCACATATGGATTACCAGGCATACATATTGATTATAATGAAATAAATTAAAGTAACTAGATAATGCTCACGAATATTTGTATTATATAATAATTATTTGACGAATTTTTATTTTATAATAAATATTAAAGAATGAATAAATTATGAAAAAATTTTGTACAAATAAAAATAGGTATATTTATTGTTAATTAAATGTTTATATCCATAATTAACTTTTAGATTAATAATTATTAATTTGTTTTATTAAAGATTTACAAATAAGTTTGAATGTCTATTGCATAATATATGTATATGTGTGTTTTTATAAAATTATATTATAATATATATAGTTACATATTTTGTTATATGTATTATATAAATATAATGTATAATAAAGAAAATAAACTCTTACTTACAGACAAATTTTTTTATTTCTAGTTGAAATATATATAGAAATGATAACATTTTTTTATAAAATACTTAATCAATAAATATATTATACATTCCTAACTGTTATATATGTAATTGCTTATATTAAATATTATTATTTTTTTTAATGCAATAATTATATTGTAGCAAAAAGCGATAGCCAATCAAACTGTAAGGATGCTGGCAAAAGTAGAACTTGGCTCTACTTGCTGCTGGCATCTGACATCCAAATTTTTTGACTTACACAGGTATCCCAGATGCTCATGTAAGTGAGGCTTAAAATATATCAGCCAATCAGAATCTAATGATACTAAAAATAAAATCCTGTTCTAAGTGAGTAAACTTTTTTTACAGTCACAAACATTGTGATGCCCATTAGGAAAATTGAAGTATTTCAAATAAATATTTTTGATGTAGGTCATGGTAATTAGAATTTTTCAAAATCAGTGTACTATGTAAGAGTTGTGTGTTAATCTGCTTATTTTTTATTTATGACAATATAGAACTATATCACTCTATTTATTATTTTACCACATATATTTGACATCAAATATAGGGTTCCTAGGCTATTCTCAATTTTTTAAATTCAAGGGATATTCAAGGGTTAGTAATAAAAAGTAAAGGAATTTTTAAGTGACATTCAACTGATTATTAGACTCTATTAAAAATTGTTTTCATACATGTATATTATAATATTGTTTTGAATGAACAGGTCTAATATATTATTATAAAAATTGCAAAATTGAGAGGAAAAAAAGAGAAACTAGTATAGGATACAAATTGAAGGGGGATTAAGGGTATATTTGTACATTTTTATAAAATTTAACTGAAGGTTTCTCAATGGGCATTATAAAGTTCATGGGTTTTCAAGGGATAGAGGGAACAATGCAAATATTATAAGATAACATATTCATATATTATAGGGTGTATCAAAAGTCTTGCATCAAGGAAAAATTTATGATAGCAATTGATAATCCATTTTATTATGTCCATTAATATTTTATCTTTTATTCAATTACAAGGTATATGGATGTTTCTTATTATGGCAGATGGATGTACTATGTCACAAGATGAAAAAGTGTTGATTATTTTAATATGTGGTGAATTATCTATGCATGCAGTTGCAGATCAATTTAATAATGATAACCCTGAATGGAATATAAATCAATCAATGGTTTTTATACTAAGACACAAGTTCAAGATGTCTCTAAGTGTTCATTATTTACCTAAAAATGGATGACCTTCTACCACCACTAATGATAACAAAGCAACTTGTTTCATTAGCACACTTTTAAATAGTCCAAAGAAGTTCATACAGAGATATAGCCAAGAATATACCGTGTGTAATAAATAAGTCAAAATTATTAGGATTATTCACTAGAAGAATGAAAAATTTCAAATATTATGCAGGAGAAAATAAAATAAATGACACAATAAAATGGATTATTCTTTGCTTATCATTTTTTCCTATGATGTGTAACTTTTGGGACACCCTGTATACATTAAAACAATTTATATGTGTCCTTGTATTTTTAATGAAAAAATGTTAAAAAATTGTTATATAGTGTTTAAACTCATAAAATATTATAGGAATTCTTAGAATATGTTTTAAATTATTGCATAAATTATATTTTTTAACGTTGATAATTGGTAAGTCATTTTTTTACCAAAAAAATCTGCCTAATTCATATTAATAATACAGTAAGGTGAAGATAATAAAATATAGAAAACTTACATATTTCATTCAACTATAACCATTTTTTTTATTTTTCTTATGCATAATATTAAAAAATTATATAATGTTCTTAGCTTTCAGAAAAATATTCTGACTAATTTTAATTAAACAATTTTCAAGTTAGTTTTTTAGTAATATTTTAATAGAATATGGAAACTAAGATTAATATATATTTGTTATAGTATTATGTATTAAACTTAAAATGAATTTTTATAAAAAATAAAAGTATGTAAACTTGATAAAAATAGTAATTTTTAAAAATTTCATGACTTTTTTTAAAAATAATATATAGGAACATAAAATGTGTTATAAAATATATTTATTTAGCATTGAGTAAGAACAGATAAATAGGTTAATTTAGCATTAAAAATTTTTTATTAATAAATAAAATAAAAAAATTGCATATAAATAAAAAAATACATAAAAAACAGCATATTACAATGTTTTTTGGATTGATCATTTTTAGCTTAATAGCATGCTTTAAATATGTTTTTGAATGATATTTCTGAAATATAAATTTTAAATTATAACATATAGAAATATTTTTTTTGCTTAAAAGTTTAGAAACCCATTATATTAATTTGGTCAGAGAAAGAAAAACTTTGTTGGTAAATTGCAATTACTGGCATACACAAATCAAATTATATATATCAGACTATTTTATAAAATACATACAATTATAAAATTACTGAATATAAATTTCTTAAATGTTATGTAAAGAAATTGGACTTTATTCTATAAATATAAATGAATGCAAACAAATTAATACTGAAAATAGAAGTTGGAGAAATTCTCAATATTCTCTCTTTCTAATCATTCCAGTATATATATTTTTTCTATGGCAACTGCACACACATAATTTAAGTTATTTCTATCTGTTTATATATAAAATTAAGCTCTGCACACATAAGACAAAAGATGTTGGCAATAATTGCCATAAACGATTTTCTGCCAGTATAACAGTACATAGCTTTATAGTAGCAGTATTTAAAATTCTCAAAATAACTATTTAATATACTTTAATTTACACTTTACAAAACTTTTTCGATCTAGAAACCTGAAACAATCGAAACAAAAACAATATTATGCAGTTCGGAACCAAAACAGAAATCCATTTAAATTTTTGCTTTGGTTGATTGATTATAGTTATATATAGTTACTTAGTTCTAACACTTATTTCTAACCCTTCTAACACTTAGCAATTGTAATTTATAAATATTTATGTTTTGTATAAAACATTGGTTAATATATTAGTTTAAATATATCTAATTTTTCAATTAGACGTAAAAATTATACACAAAAAATATATTGTATTGCATACAAATTTTTTAGCACTTTAACATTGGCAGATCCACGTGGGTTTTACGCATGGTCCAGGCCCCTATTTTATAAAGTCCATTGTTCTTATTGTTATTGTTCTTTCGTTGTTCTTTCCGTTGACATTTCCTCATGATGAGTCTCTATATAAATGATATTATTATGTTGGCTTGTGGCTGTAAACATTTAATTTTTATAGTTACTCGGTTTACTCGGAGGAACAATATATATACAATTAGTGTTTCACTATATGGCGGACCATCGAGACCATCTGTCTATATGTATAAAATACCGTGAATAAGTATATTTTTTGCTACATATCCAAGCATATCCACACATATCCATACATAATCCATTATACATATCCTAAACGGCGGATCATATGGTCTACGGCGACGACGTGAACCCAACAAACAATTCTACGTAGCAGCTACGTAGCAAAGGTAGCAGTCGGTATATTTTAGTAGCGTGTTTTTGCTACG